>JAPSGF010000069.1:1947034-1962895 GCA_035772895.1 Perdix hodgsoniae
ACTAATCCTTCTCTCTTCCAGTTTGCACCTGAATAAATCTGTACACATAAGGCAAAATGTGGGGTGTGGTTCAGTTTCCCAAGCTTTTAATGTCTGCATCATAAAAATGCATCTCTAGCTACATAAATCAGTGCTGTCCAACTATTTTTGAGAAAAGTCACGCTGCTCATTTGACATCTAGATTGAGGACAATCACAGACCACCACCCAAATGAAATACACAAGGATCGTGCTAAGTGTCTTTAGAACGTGAACTAGACAGAAAAAGCAACAGGGACTCTATTTTCTATCTGTCTCTTAGGGAGGAGGCAATAAGGGATACAGTCAAGTTCTCCCACTTCCTCCTTCCCCCCCAACATCACTTCTTGTTTTGATATGCCCAGATTTTTTTTTTTTTTAAAGTCCTCTTTTAATGGCTAATTCTAATCCTGCTAGTTTTAGCTTCGTTTCACATCAACATGCTGGATAACATGGAAGTCTGATCACTCCTCCACCCAAGTCTCCCTTGACAGGGATGAAGGGCAAAAAGAAGTTACTACTAGGAAGGGCACGTACACATGCCAGCCATCCCTAGGGAAACACTGAAGTGTTCTGAAGAAAACTAAATTTGGCATGGCCAGCTTCTGACCCCTTGGAAAAAAGGCAGAAGAACCCTTCATGCATGCAGAGCAGCTCTAATGCGAGCAGCGCTGAGGATGCACAGGGGGAAGGTAGCAGCAGGCTTCCCTGGTTAAAGCTGCATGCTGAAAACCATAAAAGCATGTTTTTGTCCACTGAAAGTCAGGGGCTTGTTATCACAGAATTTGAACAGTGCAATACGGGCTGACATCTCTGATTCTCGTTACAATTAATGCCTTAGAAAAAGCAAGCATGCAAGTGAAGCCCCAAGTTGCTCTGCCTTGTGCTAAATACCACTTTAAATTAAAATGTGATAGTCATCTGCATATCAAAATGAGAGGTTTTTTTTTTTTAAATCTCTTCTATTCTCACATTATATTTATGACGGTTTTCAGCGAAAGCAAACAGCTTCTTTAAAGATTCACTTTCCAGGTGAGAGGAAAATTGAGATGTTGGCAACTGGATTGAATTGAAAAGGCATTTGCAGACCTGTCAGTCCTTTGAAATTCTGAGACGTGAGCTCACTAAACACCATGGATGAGGATGATTAGACTTACCCAGTGTCATATGATAGCTTAGGTGTTTACACTCTCAGAGACAACAGCTCCAATATCAGGGAAAGAAGCTGCTTGTAACACCACAGCTAAGTGGTGGGGGGAAGGCTGAAAAGGGAAAAGCTTAAAAACACATCACTGCAGCCCCCGCTCGACTGGCAACCACTATACTGGGCTAATAAGAATGATGGCATACAGGTCAGTAACCCTACCACAGCAGAAGGATGTCAAGCAGGGATGAATCCAGCAAGTCCTACAGAGAACGCCCAACAACAGCCAGGCTGCATGAAGGATAATAATATCACAAGGGCATACGCTTTGGGCATATTAATGCTTTAACTAATTCCCACTGAAACTGCGTTGAAATTGATCCGGACAAGCTGAAAGCTGTACCAGGTTTCTTCAGTATTTTGAATGCATTCGGTCAGCGTCCTTACAGATAACAGATCATAGTATTTTATCTTCATAATTATAAGCAGTTCCTTATTTCTTATGCACATACAACACAGATCCAGGTAAGATTAACCTAGTAGCATACAGCACATGCACTTCAAAAGAAGTTCCTGAAAGCCCACAGAATAATTTGAAGTTAGCTAGATTCTGGAGGTTTCCTTCCAGAGAAAGGCCATTCAGCCAGTCCTCAAAATATATACATCTTCACTTTGCTTTTCTTTTAAAGAAGATTAATATCTTTAACGTTTGTCTAATTTTTAAATTCCACCTCGTTATTAGACTGAACACGGCTGTGAGTTTGACTACTTTATTTCACGTTAAAAAAATTACATGAAGTTTCAAATTTGTTGCTTTTCACTTAAGCTTTCTAAAAGTTAAAGTTGAAAAAAGGTCAAAAAGCCAATCTGAAATTCCCTGAAGCGTTGCAAAGAATCCTATATTGTTTCACAAGTGTACTGCAGATGATGGTAGATGCTCAGGGCCTTTATAGCAGCAGGTAATCCCAAATACATCTCAGACTGGAATACCACTTAACATTTCTTTATGACCATTTCAGATATACTAAGAACAGAAATGAGCTTATAAGCTTTCTCTGTGATATCCACTATCTGCATTTAGACTTTACATACACAGATATATAAATAAAACTGGAAAGAAGTAGTAATGAAAACAAATGCAGCTTTGAAGTATAACTTTGCAGCATCTGTAGTATAGAAAACTAGAAGGTAGATACCTCAGAAGAACAGTTATCTTTCTTAGGAATAAATCAATAGCAAGCCTCAATAATTTATGTTGGGAAATACTCAAAGACAAGAGCTTTCTTTTAAAAACCTGATTATTCTGCAATAAAGAAAACACTTTAATGAATGGTTTGAACAAAGTCAGCTTTGCTTCAGCTTTGCCTTAATGACGTCTGCATTGCCACGAACATTACTGTGACATCATGAGATCTGTATAATAGACACAAGGAAGGAGAATTCATAGGAAAACATTACTTCAGAGGCAAGACCTTGTCTGAATAGTCTAATTAACATCCATGAAATTCGTTACAACAGAGAAGTATTTTTCCAGTCTTTAGATGTTCCGTCCTTTTTCTTACACTGAAAAATAGTCAGTAAGCTTCTTAAGTTCCCTTACAGATTTTCATAATGAAGTTACCAGAAAACATAATCTTCTTGAACTTTCTCAACAAATATAAAATGAGTAACTTGACGTCATCCGAGTCTTCAGCAGTAAAATAAAACCATACATAGGGGCGCTTCCCACCCTCCCTGACGTGCCTAGTTCATTCAGTACAAGCTATTCATTGACAGGGAGGGCTAAACACATGGCCTCACTAAATCAGTTTCCATAAATCTTAGCAGAACGCATTCAACATAACTTTGTAATAGATGCCTCATAACTGTAAATGAATACAGAAACTGAAAAAAAATAATAATAATGGTGAGAGTCGTGTTTTAGTTACTTAGATGATCATTTGCAAATTAATTACCCTTCATTTAGCATGCTGTACTATGTCAAGTGTAACTGGATTTATTTTTCTGAAATGCCTGAAACTTTTAGCCTTATCTGAAGGAAAACTCCCAGGCATTTTAAAGTTCTGTATGGCACTGAGTAACTTCTTTTAAAAAGCACTTTCATTTATTAAAAACAAAAAAACCCACCACATTTGTTGAAGAACTATGGTAGCAGGACCATGCTAATCATCTAAATACTCCGACTGATTCATTCCAGATCTCTAAAGTCTTACAAATACGTAAGTAAATGAGTCATTACTTCAGCTTAACAAGTTCATCCTTCAACAAAGGAAGTCTATAGAACTGTAGATCACCTGAGTTGCAAATGAGGAGAAAATGCTCTTCCCCACTTAAACCCCAACCTCCACTGCAGTCATAGCCATTCTGTAACAGATTTTTACCAGATTTGCGCCAAGCGTTTTCATAGAATGGCCTAGTTTGAAAAGTACCTCAAAAGATCACCTAGTTCCAACCCCCTGCTGTGTGCAGGGTCACCAACCAGCAGACCAGGCTGCCCAGAGCCACAACCAGCCTGGCCTTGAATGCCTCCAGGGATGGGGCATCCACAGCCTCCTTGGGCAACCTGTGCATCACCAACATCTGTGTGAAAAACTTCCTCCTAATATCTAACTTAAACGGCCTGCATCACAGTTTAAAACCATTGCCCCTTGTCCTATTCATTACCAACTCCTGTGAACAGTTGTACCCCTCCTGTTTCACAGAATTACTCAGGTTGGAAAAGACTTAAAGATCATCAAGTCCAACCACAACCTAACCATCCTATCCTAACTCAACACTTCACTAACAACACTTCACTAAATCATGTCCCTGAGCACCACATCCAAATGGTTTTTAAACACATCCAGGGATGGTGACTCAACCACCTCCCTGGGCAGCCTATTCCAGTGCTTTACAACCCTTTCTGTAAGGAAGGTTTTCCTGACCTAAACCTCTCCTGGCACAACTTGAGGCCATTTCCCCTCATCCTGTCACCAGTGAGAAGAGACCAGCCCTGCTCTTGCTGCAGTCACTTTTCAGGTATTGGAAGAGAGCCATAAGGTCTCCCCTCAGCCTCCTCCTCGCCAGACAAAACAGCCCCAGTTCCTTCAGTCTCTCCTCATAGGCCATGTTTTCCAAGTCCTTCACCAGCCTTGTTACCCTTCTCTGGACCTGCTCCAGCACCTCCATGTCCTTTCTGTACCAAAATGCAGTATTCAAGGTCTGTGTTCACCAGAGAGGCCTCACCAGCGCCAAGTACAGGTCAGGATGACTTCCCTAGTCCTGCTCACTGCACCATTCCTGATCCAAGCCAGGATGCCATTGGCCTTCTTGGCCACCTGGGCACACTGCTGGCTCATATTCAGCCCACTGTCCATCACTACACCAAGGTCCCTTTCCGTCAGGTGGCTTTCCAGCCACTCCTACACATGTCTGTAAGGTTGTCTGCGGTTTACATGCTCCCTTCAAGTATAGTGAGGCCACAATGAAGTCTACCTTACTGTAGAAGCCTTCTCTTCCCCAAGGTAAACAAGCCCAGTTCCCTCAACCTTTCCTCACAGGAGAGCTGCTCCAGCCCTCTGATCATCTCAGTGCCCTCCTCTGGACCCGCTCCAAGAGCTCCATGTCCTCCCTGTGCTGGGGGCCCCAGCCCTGGACGCAGCACTGCAGATGGAGCCTCACAAGAGCCCAGTAGAGGGGGACAATCACCTCCCTCTCCCTGCTGCCCACCCCTTTTTTCATGCAGCCCAGAACACAGGAGACCATTTGGGCATCAAATACTGCTGGCTCATGTCCAGCTTCTCCTCCACCAGGACCCCCAAGTCCTTCTCTGCAGGGCTGCTCTCAGGGAGATCTTCCCCCAGTCTGTATAAACACCTGGGATTGTCCCGACCCAAATGCAGCACCCTGCACTTGCCTTTGTTGAACCTCATTAGGTTCCCATGGGCTCACTTCTGCATCCTGTCCAGGTCCCTCTGGATGGCTTCCCTTCCCTCCAATGTATCGACTGCACCGCTCAGCTTGGTGCCATCTGCAAACTTGCTGAGGGTGCACTCGATGCCATCCTCTGTGTCACTGATGAAGATGTTGAAGAGCAGCAGTCCCAAGACCGACCCCTGAGGGACACCGCTTGTGACCGGCCTCCACCCTGACACAGAACCATTGATCACAACTCTATGGCTGCATCCAACCAGCCAATTCCTAATCCAAGCAGTCCATCCTTCAAAACCACACCTCTCCAATTTAGAGGATAAGTCTGAAATTTAGTTTTTTTGGATGTTTCATCATACATTATACACACATATGCAAATTAATATATACTAAATTTATGCATCTTAATATGTCTGTTTTGAATATATATATATACACATTTAAAATATATATATTTAGTTTGCCAGACTTGCACTTGTAAGCACAAGAGGTATTGTAAAGTGGAATATACAAATTCTGATGGGCATGCTATTTATATTATCATATACTTTACTTCTATACTCCATAATACAAATTACTAAGCAAAATTTTATTATTGAAATTAGTTCACTTAATTTCATTTAGTACCTCAGCTCTGCCCTGGAGTAAAGCTGGAGCTGGCTCTGATGTGACATGCAGCAGTGCTGGCACTGCTCACAAAGACCACCCCTGCAGCTCCTCACTACAAAAATGTTGCCATATAATCCCAATACAGCCATCATTAATGAATGTTGCGTCTCCTACATAAGCACATGAAGCTGTTTTGAACAGTCCAACAGCACACCTGAACACCAGCACCACGATCCAGAACCTCTCTCGAGGCCATCACCATGTCTTTTGTACAGACAAAAATCTCCAGCTCTAGGATGCAAATCCAGAAATCATTAGAAAGCCAGCTCTTGTCATCTCACGAGGAATTCTCTATTTTGTTCCTTTCCTAGTAGTCAGGCTCCCCTGAAAGTTATTCAGGTCACTCGTCCGCTTCCACTTCTGTTACCTTCTCATCTCCTTATTAGAAACTTGGAAGGAAGCCTGGCAGCACTAACCCCACTATACGAGGCTTCTATTTTTATTTTCAAAGGCTGCCTAATAGATTAAGTCCCTTAGCATTTTATCAGCTGTGCGAGAACAAAATTCCAGTAGCATTGAAATAATTGTTTTGACAGGAACAAGGCCAGACACCACCCAATCTCATCAGTTAGGAACTGTGTCCTCTCTTATTTCCCAACACCTCAGATTCTGGTCATCTTCCAAGTGTGCTGCCAATTTCAAACCTCAATGAACTCTAAATTATTCAGCAGAAGAGGAGATGGGTGCAATAAAGCAAAATGTATGTAATACCAAATTCACTTAGCTGTAAAAAACATTTTCTTTTAAAGTACTCCCCCCTTTTTTTTTTTTTTTTTTTTAATTTCTGTGAACAAGGATGGTTTATGACTGGTGGTAGAAGTAGCATGTGTCCTGCATCATGAACTTTGCTGCAACAACATATGGCAAGGCCTAGTTACATATATGGCAAGGCCTAGTTACATTTATGGCTTGGCTAATTGTTGAACCTCATTAGGTTCCCATGGGCCCACTTCTGCATCCTGTCCAGGTCCCTCTGGATGGCTTCCCTTCCCTCCAATGTATCGACTGCACTGCTCAGCTTGGTGCCATCTGCAAACTTGCTGAGGGTGCACTCGATGCCATCCTCTGTGTCACTGATGAAGATGTTGAAGAGCACCAGTCCCAAGACCGACCAAGTGTTGAGTGGCCAAGCGTTGAGTGTAAATTTGGTTAAAGTTAAGATACCAGATTCAGATCGCTGGAAACACAGCCTTTTACTACGGCAAAAGATGGTACAAAGCAGTTTGGGTTACTTTCAGTATCTAAAATCCATTGTGAATTATTCATGGTAGGTGTACACAATCATAAAGAGACAAACATCTCCACTTCTTCCAACTTTTCTTCAATTTCTCAAGTCGGTCTTCACTAGATTAAAATCTATGATCACTCTCCTTCACGCCCCAACTTCAGATGATGGACTGAAATGAACTAAGTGACTCAAGCCAGCCAGCAGACATGCAGCACTAGCCATCAGCCCACCCCAGTGACACAGTCAGCGCTCCCCACTGATTCTCCTGGTACATCACAAGGGCAGCTTCGAAACAGCAGTAGGTGCATACAGAAATAGTAAAGCAACAGGTCATGGCTGAAACCTAACAGCAGAAAGAATATTTTCAATATTAAAGAACAAGCTACAGCAAAATCACATCTTAAGTAATTTCTTAAATAGATTTGAAAGCATGACCTGGGATGCTATCTTCATAACATTCTAACATATCTCTTCATGTTTCTGTCATGATGGTGAAAATCCTTAGCCATTAACAAAACTCAGAAACAGGAAAAAGCTCAGTAAGCTCAGCAAAGCACTCAATCTGCTCCCTGTGTAGCTCAAATGACTGAAACAGCAGCTCTGAGCACCCCTCAAATCCTTCTTTTTTTTTTCGCCTCCTTTAAAAATCATTTCCTGCTCAGAGCAAAAAATCTCCTTTGAGCCAAATTCAAAACATGTAATGGTTTAAGCATTTGTTTATACTGACCACTATCTTTCAGACAAATTGCAGTTGGATTCGAAGATCTCAGAAGTTTCAGCCAGTAACAGCCATTACTAATAAACATTCTGTTGCAAATATGTTAGTACTAATATATTAGGATAAATGCACTACAGCTATGTCAGTCTTTATGATTAGGGCAAGAGTATTTAAACAGTTAAAATGAGCTCTTACCTATTAATTTCTTCCACTTGAAAAATTGCCAAACAGAGAACTATAAAACCACTTCATAATTCTTGGAAGAATGACAAGAAAGTGAAATTTAAATTGCATTCCCTACATCAGAAATTAGAGATGCTGACAAAAAAAAACCACACCACTGCAATGGCAAAAAAAAAACCAAATATTTCCAGGTTCATGCCTTTTAAGTAGCGAAGTAAGATTTATAAATATTAATTGTTAATTAAGCTATTAAACTATCATGAGGCCCATATTAAAGCTTTTTATAAATGTATTAAATGCAGTAAATAGAAAAACAAGATTCACTACTGCCAGCCTGAGATAGAAGAAAGCAAACATCTGAGAAAAACCATTCATAACACTAAGCAAGATACACTTCTGCACTAACTGATCTTATTATTGCTTTAAACAGATTCAAAGCGAGTCCATAATTTCTTCATTGATTCTCCAGTACATTGGTGATTTAGCCTGCTAGTCTTTTCTATAGCAGAACAAGTCAAAAATGGAATAGAATATCCAATTCTATTTTTACTTGATTTGCCATAGAAGACTAGAGGGCTGAATCATCAATATTTAAACTGATGTAATTTTGGAGAGAGAAAAAGCAGACGTTCTCTCAACTTCAAAAGTTCATCTTTTAATTAGAGGAAAAGGCTTAAATTGCTCTCCTATGTAGATCTGGTAAACTTGCCCAAAGCACTACAGCTTCTCACTGCCATACATTAAACAGTGAGAGGGCAACAGGGTGGCTATGGCAGTAAGGAAGGACAAGAGGCTACAGGAACTAAGGAGTGCAGGTAACCAAACGAAGACACCAGGACAGCCAGGTACGCACACGGCAAGTCAGCACTGAGGTGTGTCTGAGCAGCACAGCAAGCACTGCTCAGTCTACCTTTGAAAATCTTCAAGAGGCAGAGAAGAAATACAAGCACCATAGCCTATCCATCTGAGAAAACACTTCAGGCAATTCCGTACCTTGCTGATAAAGGTCAGCTGCGTCCTCCAGTTGTGGAGGCCATGGGCAAGCATGAAGCTGTGGGAGATCTGGAGGTGCTTTTGTACTGCAGCTCCAAATCAAATAAGATGAAGGAAGATGGTAAAATTCCCACTGGAAACCCAGATCTGGAACAAAGACTACACAGGAAGTCTGAGCAGCTGAGCAAATGCAATGAGAGCACAGACCTGACCCAGCGACGCTGGAGGCAATTCCAAAGATATTTGGAGTGACTGTCGCATTACTGCCGACTGTGACCACGTGAAGATGCAGCCAGGACAACCTTCAGGGAGCTGTAACTTGTGCTCATTTATTTTCTACATTTAATACATAAACCTCACTCTATGTACCACATAACAGCTTCCGGGCACAGAAGCTCAAGGGAAGCAATGAGGGAAGTAAGTGCACTGTTTGGTGGTCGTTGGGGGAAGAAGTTGGAAAGTGTTTATTTTGACTGTAATATTTGCTTGAAGTGTTTAAATTAAGGGAAAAAAGTATGAAAAAATGTAATAATAAAAAATGGGGGGCATTAAGCTGCAAGAATAAAAGTCATTGCTTCAATTTAAAGGCACTGAATAAGAGAGCAAGATTAAGCTTTACCTCATTTAACCACAAATATGGCAGCTTAATTCAAGTCTAAATTCTTTAAAAACTCCGAATTGCAAGTTTTCCCAAAATAATAAATCAACTGAATAGAATTGAGCCCTTTAGAACAATATTGGCTAAGCAATGGCTTGACTTTTTTTTTTTTTAAGCAAACACAGCTTAAGCTATACTGTAATAAGCAAATAAATGGATTTACTTTAACTGTTTTCACAGAAAAAGACATCCTTTAGAAACGAAAACAAATTACTCAAAAATTGTTCCCAAAACAAACTACCCAATTCAGGGCTTTGTGTATTCTGTCTTGAACATTATTTTAAAACCTTGAAATGAAAGACTGGTCAGGAAGTTAGGTGCAGGTATATTTTAGTCACACAGTAAATTATATAACTGTGGCAAAATCAGCAGCTGTGCCACTCTTTAGAAAGTATTTCAATTAGTGGCTATTTGACCATAGAAAGTGAGTTACATAACTGCTTATTTTTGGAGTGCTGTACCATTATATACTTGTGGTTTGAATGGGAAAACAGAAGGGTGGTAGTTTCCCAGGATTTCTGATTACTTCAGTTTTTATTTACTTTAAAGGAATTCTTCTTCTCAGCTATATATTATCAGTGCACAAGCTGTAGTCATCTCTTCCTCTCCTCAAACAATCTCGACTTGGGAATGATATTTTGGAAGAAACCAAAGGTTCCTTCACATAAAACACTCAAAAAATACATGAAACAGCACTTTTGGTGTTATCCAAAAGCGATCAGGATACTAATGCAGCCTAATACTGATGCAGTTAAATTAGCTAATAAAAGTCCCAGATGTAAATAATGCACTAAACATATGCAGCCAAACACACTAAACTATTTCCAACAAACAAAGCGTGGGACATTCACTCAATATTATTTGAAAGGAACCTGGACAAAGGGATTTTGTGTACCTGTGGCACACTGGGCTAAGCTTAAAGGGCAAGAGGATACTTCTGAAGAAGGAAAACGTGAGGTGTTATGGATGTTGAGAGGTCTAGGGACAGAAGGGGCTGGACAATAGGGCAACCTGAGCTCTGAGAAAGACGGCTTTCTGAGTCACTCAGATGTAGTGGAGAGGAACATTCTTGTTGCTCCTAAGCACTCTTCTCAGCTCCATCCTCTCTTACTCACAGCTGCACATGTTGCAAAATTATTTCCTAGCAACTTCCTAGACTGACAAAGATGAAATGGATGGAACTTGAAAAACAACTAATCTAAATATGTATTTCCTGTAAGCTTATTCCAACTGCACTGTTTTGGCCAAGCAACAAGATCAAAATCAGATGAGCTCCACCTAGTCATACTTAGGTCTCTTGGTATTAAAGTCAATTATTCACAAGAACTTGCTTGATTTACCAGAATGCAACAAAATCCTCCATTTTGATGGTACTAATTCTGTGGGAGGTTTTTTGCTTTTTCTTTGAAGCAGTGGAAAGACATCAAGATTCCTAAACTACACAATGATCCAAAAGGCTCTTGAAACAGTCATCCCTCTTTATGTGCAAAAGGCCAATTTAAGCTGTTACCCAGTAACTTCCTTTTGCCCAATTTGACGTTACTCTTTACATTTCCAAATACCTCCCCATACCAGTTCTTTCTCATGAGCAGCCTTTTTGGGAAGGCTTCATCCTCTTTACTGAGCACCATAAAATTTGGCTTTAGATGTATCCAGATGCCTCTAGTTTGTCTTCTATACCAGCACTGCTCTGACAACTACTTCTGTACTCATGAGATGCAAGTTTTCTGCATATTATTAATAAATCTGCACCTAATTCAAGTAAAGGACCAGCTTACCACTTCCTTGAAAGGACTCCACTGACAACATAAGTAAAGCCAAACAACTTAGTTTACTCACAAAAGCAAGAAAAAACCCACATGACTGAAAATCACTTACTACTCACCAGTATTCCAAATCTGGAATTTAATTTAAGCCCTCTCTCATTCTCCCCAAACTTCTTGTTCATGGATGAGTCAAAGGCCCAGATGTTTCACCTTACTCATTTACAAAGTAGAAATCCTGACAAGCTCTGTCCTAAATGTAAATGAAGTCCTTATCTATCCTCTTTTTAACCACAACTCTTCTGCTGAGCAAAACCCCTTACTAGAATGAATGTTTTTGCTCTCTAGTCATACCTTATCTCACATCGTTACGTTGAAGATTCTAAATTTTGCTTTTATGAACTTGCTATGCTATCTTTGTTGATTAACAAATCATCTCCCTCAGATCTTCCTCCGAAGATATCAGTTTTGGCAGCTACTCGACTCCATCCACATTTATGAAGCCTTGCAACACCACATTCCACGTGTCGTTTCTGCATTAGCCTGGGTGAGCAATCCTTAAATGCTTCTGTACACAGGCAATACTTCTCTGTTCATTCAACCAGGAAGATTCACAAGCTCATTGTTTATATTATTAAATCTCACCTTTTATAGAGCATCAAAAAATGCCTGAAGCACAAGTTTTGCTGTATTTCAAAAGAACAGAGGATTCTTGCCACAGACAACATGCAACCATTCTACATTAATTCAGATTTCATACGTCCCTTCTCCTGGCATCTAAAGGTAGCACTTTCTGCCAGCTTTTTTTCTGGCATTGCCTCTTCAGGGATGACATATGGGACAATTTTCTTCCATCTGCTGGCAGCAGGGATCCTGTAATTTGTTGTTGTGCTACTTTTTACAATAAGCAATTTTGCACCTTTATCACATTACTGTACTGTTTGATGGCACATCAAGTATGCTTTTTCACCAGCAGAACCTGTCTTCCTAAATATGCAAGATATCTCCTTCACCAAAATGGACACCATCATAAATGGAAGTCCCAAGACCAGCATCCTTCTATCACCAAAAGGCAGATCTGGATATTTAATTGTCCATATAGCAACTAGTGGTAGCTTTCAATTGACTTCCCACCATTTAAAGCTGTAAGGAAGTTCCTGGTTCTTTTATTCTCATCATACCATAAAGAGAACGGTCATTCCTTCATTCTGCCTTTCACAGATTTTATAACATGTTATTTACTTCAAAGGACCCTTTTTTAATAGTTTGAATGAACATGCACATAACCAGCACTTTAAAGTGAATCTGTTTTGCTTCCACTAAAATCCTTGCAATATTTGCATTTTTTCCATACCTCAAAATAACTTTTTGATTTTTTTAATTTTAGTGTTACAAATTTTGACAGTCTCGCACTCAAACTTACATTTTTCCCATTTAAAATATCATTTTTTATTGCAAATTCGCTTACATGAAGAATAACCTTAAACAGAGGTAACAAAACTGGCAGTGACATGATATAAGCATATGTCAAAACATGCACTGAGGACTTAGGCAAAGTCTCAGGAAAGCATCATAAAAGCTCTAGCACCTCCGATGATTTAATATTCGATTACTCATAGGAACAGACTAGTCAGTACTTCACTCTATTTGTTGAATTGAAGGGAGGTAGTTTTAAATTGTCAGTCTTTTCATGACACTTTTGGTGTCTGTACAGGGCGCATAATAATGGACTTTCAAGTCTAACTGTAGGCATCACATAAATTGCCCCAGTTAGTAAAGGAAGGAAAAGCATGTTTGTGTGTGTACTTCTGCACTTTTGTTAAGTATCGGATTTAAGAATTAAAATGCAACTAACTCATCAGTTGTGCTTGAATGTAGCGTATCCATAGTCGACATACCTGCTCCTTGGAAGAAACATAGATTCTTTAATGAAGACTGAGCCAGACAGCAGGATATACCAACAGGTACCAATATCATCAGGGCTGCAATAAAGAAGAGAACAGAGAGTAAGACACTTGGTCGAAGAAACTCTTACCACTACCAAATTTCCAGTAGAAAAGAACATCACAAAGAACCAAAAATGCTCAAAATTTCAAAAGAAAGCCACAGTTCAGTCAATTTCAAACTAATTCCAGTTTCCACCTGAGAACATTTTATTAGAATGTCTGATACCACTTATTTCATTGAAGAAAAAAAAGCATAACTATCCATTTAGGAACATCACAAAAATCCAATGAAATACATCTGAAAGTTATCAAAAGGAAGCCAAGTTATAGTAAAAATATGGTATTACATTGTGTTGAATGTTACTTTCCTCTAGCTGGAGAGAACTATCACAGCTTCCTCTCTATAAATAAGACCTTCTTTCTCAGTTACAGAAATCTTCTTTTCCCTTACTTCAAGGCAGAAATTCACCCGTTGGCATCATTCTGCCTTTCCACACAGTAAGAAAGCATGGGACAAACTTACAGACATAAACCTTCATGAGATCTGTGGTCAACGTTATCTGCTGCTAAGCTCATTCCCTTTTGTGTTTATTCACAATATGAGATAAATTTCTGATAAAAGGGACAAAGTTTATTTTCCCTCCTCTTACCTATTATAAGGGACCAAATTAAGATTTTGTCATCCAGGTCATCCTACTGTAGATTCAGATCTTGCTTCTTGAGTAATATAAAATTCTTCTTGGGTAAGTTCAAGTAATGTTTAGAGGAAAACAATGTAGTTTCCTAAAGTTACTTGAAACAACTGCAGGAGAAATCTTATGCTATTTCATCCTTCTATACTGAAAATATCCTTACCTTACTTGAGTCTTTACCACTCCTACTGCTTCTTCCAAAGCAGTTCGTAACAGCATACTTGAATTCAATTAGCAACTGTGCTAGCATTCTTAGCTGAAAACCATGTCTCTAGTGACACTCGAAGAGATGCAGATTACTTAATTAATCCACAGCACCTTCGTTTTTTTTTTTAAATTATATGTCTCAAGTCTTTAGCAACAATTAGTTCTAACTTCAAGCAAGAACAGCCCACATCCTTTAATAGTGATGACAGCATAGTATTAAAATCCAACCTCAACTCTAAGTAGGTTATGTGCAGTTAACAGCGTGTTTTTCAACTGAGGAAACAAGATTTTAAAAAGCACCTGCATGACAGGGTCTCTTAAAGAAGACTACTACTTCCTCAGCACTCTTTCAAAGGGAAAGATGAAGCTACAAGGACTGCTCTGATTACGTCAGCCCACAGTGACACAGGCAGATGTTGGTGGTATGGCAGTAGGGGTTGAATCTTTGCACCAATATCCTGCTCCACGTTGTTGCCACGTAACAGATAAAAACAGAAGGGCAGTCTGACAGAATGGCATCAGGCAGGGAAGTGTGCATGAAGCAAAGATGTCGCACCGAATTCCTCCATGTGGAAAAAACTGTACCCACTGACATTCATCAACGCTCAGAGACCAAACAATATCATTTTTTACGAGCATGGCATACAGGCTCTTGTTCAGAGCTGGGAAAAATCCAGAGCTAATGGTGATGACTGCCTTGAAAAATACTGCTTTGTCACTAAGAATCTGCTCTATCAAATAGTGTTGTTGTGCTCTATCTGCTGCATTTTCCAAGCAAATAAAAAGGAGGTATTACGTCCAGAGCAAGCTAGAGAGAGAGGGAGCTGGCCTAAAAGATCTGAGATCAAAACACCTAACTATACAATTTAAGAAATTGCTTTGTTCTTATTTTACACTGCGTAATACACCCTTGAGAAAAAGGACAAGCGTCAGAAATGTGAAGAATTAACAGCAGAAATTGAGGACATTATCTGTGATCAAAAACTCCGGAACTGAACAAGATCATAGAATCACAGAATGTCCTGGGTTGAAAAGGCCCACAGTGCTCATCCAGTTCCAACCCCCTGCTATGTGCAGGTCGCCAACCAGCAGCCCAGGCTGCCCAGAGCCACATCCAGCCTGGCCTTGAATGCCTCCAGGGATGGGGCATCCACAGCCTCCTTGGGCAACCTGTGAACAGTGCATCACCACCCTCTGGGTGAAAAACTTCCTCCTAATATCCAACCTAAACCTCCTACCTCAGTTTAAAACCATTCCCCCTTGTCGTATCACCATTCACCCTCATAAACAGCTGTTCCCCTTCCTGTTTATACGCTCACTTCAAGTATCAGAAAGCCACAATGAGGTCTTCCCGGAGTCTTCTCTTCCCCAAGGTAAACAAGCCCAGTTCCCTCAACCTTTCCTCACAGGAGAGCTGCTCCAGCCCTCTGATCATCTCAGTGCCCTCCTCTGGACCCGCTCCAAGAGCTCCATGTCCTCCCTGTGCTGGGGGCCCCAGCCCTGGACGCAGCCCTGCAGATGGGGCCTCACAAGAGCCCAGTAGAGGGGGACAATCACCTCCCTCTCCCTGCTGCCCACCCCTTTTTTCATGCAGCCCAGAACACAGGAGACCATTTGGGCATCAAATACTGCTGGCTCATGTCCAGCTTCTCCTCCACCAGGACCCCCAAGTGCTTCTCCACAGGGCTGCTCTCAGGGAGATCTTCCCCCAGTCTGTATAAACACCTGGGATTG
>JAPSGF010000069.1:1963295-2055329 GCA_035772895.1 Perdix hodgsoniae
AACAGTCCATCCTTCAAATCCACACCTCTCCAATTTAGAGGGAGGAATGTGGTGAGGGACTAGGTCGAAGACTTTGCAGAAGTTCAGACAGATGACACCTTCCCCCACCCACCCCCCACCACCCTTCCCCCATCCACTGATGCCGTCATTCCATCATAGAAGGCCACCAGATTTATCAGACAAGATCTGCCCTTGGTGAAGCCATGCTGGCTGTCTCAGATCACCTCTTGATCTTGTATGTGCCTTAGCATAGCTTCTGGAAGGATCTGCTCCATGATCTTCCCAGGCACAGGGGTGAGGCTCACCCGCATACAGTTCCCCAGGTCTTCCTTTTTCCTTTTTAATGTTTCAAGATGTTGAAGCCTGTGTTTTCTATCACCTGATCAGTAAACTGAACACAGATATATGACAAGATTTCTGTGAGCGTTTTCTACAGTTTTTGTGCTACTCTAAACTGAAGCGCAATAGTTGTCAGTCTTAACTGCAGTTAAACTTGTCTCCTCTCTCTTGCTCTACTTTTCACCTATGCTTGCTTTTGATATAGCTGAATTCTGCTGATTTCTTATGGTCAAGATTCAGTTAGTTGTAACTGCAGTTACATGCTAGGGAACGACATCATGATTTTCAAGTGTGCAAGTAATCACAGCTCACAGAGCTTAGTTCCTAAGACAGCTAACATCGCCAACATAACCCATGTACCTTCACCACTCTTGATAACCTCCGACTTTGTGTTAAGGGTATACCCAGAAGTTAATCTAAATACAAGAATTTGAGAACATTAAGCAAATGCTTATTTTTTTTTTTAATATGAAGTGGTTATTGTTGATGTTGAAAATACAAACACGCAGAAGCTCACTAGAGAAAACTAACAGTTCCATGATACCATAAGAAATGACTGCAAGCACAATCAAACTTGAAAGCTTTTGGCAGCTGAAGCTACACCAGTGCTCCTCTATACACCCTGTGCATACCACTCATGAACCTCCCTAAGAATACAACTACACATTCCACCCTGGCTTTGTCCACAAGTACCTAAGTAGCATTCAGTTGTATTCATTCATTCGATGCAGAAGATTTATCAAACATTAAAAGCCTGATTCACAGGCCAGTCAAAAATAAGCAGGTAAAACAACTCAGGTGACAACTGCTATGAACCACTACCTAAACAAAGTTAAATATGAGATTCAAGCATGAAACGCAATGCAAACTCTACTAATTACCTAACCCTGTATGGATTAGCCAATAATCCAACCCATACTTGCATAAAAGTATGCAAGTGTCATAGCAAGTCATAGAAGATAATTGCCTCCAATGTAGCAGCACCTTGTTCATTATCAATTCACAGTCAATCAGTTAATTTATTAAAAAAAAAAAAAAAAGAAAGAAAAATGGGCATGAAAGCTCTCTGGAAGGCAGTGTTTTAGACAAAATTCAAGCTGCATTCAAATGTCTTGCCATCAAGCACATCAGTCCAAAAAAATCAATATTGCACAAAGATGACCAGATTAATGCAAAGAAAGCCACCACTCCAAAGAGACAGTCACTCTCAAAAGCATGCACCTCAGTTAAGTGACACCTTCAAATATACATTCCCTCACAGAAGTTCAAAGTTGGCAGATAAAGAGCCAGCGTTGCTGCTCAAGTGCAGTTCTGCTGCGGTGCTGCCATTTTTAATAGATATTCTAAATACTAACAATCTGCAATAATTAGCATGGTTGAAAGCAGATAAATAAAATAGTCATTTTCAGCAACAGCTGTCAGACTGATTTGTTAAACTGACTGACCAAGATGCTGGGATACAACTCTGTGAGGATTTCCATGACAACTTCCCACTCACACTGCAGAATTGATATTATTGTTGCTGGTGGGATTTTTCAGCTCCTTTTCCTAAAAATTAGCAGAATAACTAAGTATAAGTGTGTAGCCTTACCAAAAAAAAAAAAAAATCTCTGCTGGGATCTCTTTATAGACAGCTGAAAGGGATAAAATTGATCAGGTTTAATTTCTATTACATGTCTGGTTTTGTTTTCCTTTTGCTTCATCTTTACTTTAGTAACTATTTTTACAGTAACATTTGAGAACCTCAAAAGTTCTCCGAAGGCACTTCTATCACACTGTGTAAAACAAAATATACTCCTTAATTATCCAAATAAACACGTCTCTTCAACATGGCTATGTATCACAATTGGGGAAGGTTAACGCAGACAATATATAGATTTAAGATATCTTCCTCAAGGATACTGCTAATTCTTTTAGGCATTCATTGCCAACAACAGAACTTCATAAATATCTCCAAGACAATCTTCAAGAGCAAAGAACACTGATCTATTTTCACTCTCTTCATTGTTATATAATCACTGATGTCTGAATTTAGTCTTGAACCAAACATCTTCGAAAAACTTCACACATGGAAAATACATTCTTTTCTCTAAAACACGTGTTTCCTTCTGAAGTGCAGACTAGTGAAATACTGACCTATTCCTTTTATATGAAAATATATTTAACTCTTGTGCTCCTCACCCCTTACTGCCCTTTCATTTGTTTAGAATTAAACCTTAACGAAGCTATTTTGGAAGAAAACTCTTTTGCTAGACAGTGCTATCGTACAAACAATGCACACTTTTTCATTTTGAAGATCCTGTGCTTCACAAAACATTATTCAAACCGAAGGTGGCTTTCCATCAACTTTCCACGTTTTCTGTACCACACTCGACATTCGATTAACAACATGTCCTACATTTCTCAGGATTTTTCTGCCTACAACAACTACAGGGGAACTACAAGGGAAAAGATGGTACAAGCAATTTCTAGGTAATCAGAATAAAATCAACCCCAAACTCAAAACCGAAGGGGCAGGGGAGATGACAAAATTAATGCACACTCATTCTGTCCTAGCTTTTTTAAAATCCAACAAGAACCCCCAGTGAGACATCAGGGAGTCCCATCCAAGATTTACAGGATCACCAGAGCTATGGACAGCATCCTAGTCACACTAGAATTATCACCTGTGTTACCAGTTGCACACTAGGACTATACTACTGCTCACGCATCTACAACCACTGAAAGCACCCAAAGGCAGTGCGGAGGAAAGTCTAGAACCCAAGAGCAAATCATCTACCAAAAGATGTCTGTGAAGACAACAAAAGGATTCAGCTACCAAAACATAACGTTCTTTCTTCAAAAACTGGACACTCATAAGTCTATGGTGCCAGATGGATTGCACCCTAGAGCCCTGAAAGACTTAGTGAATGTGGTTGCCAAGCACACTCCAACATCCCTCAACAGTCCTGGCTAACCAGGGATGTCCCAGTGGACTAGAGACTGGCAAGCATGATGTTCATTTTCAAAAAGGGCTGGAAAGATGATCTGGTAGCTAAAGACCTATCAGTCTCATCTCAGTGCCAGGGAAGGCTGTGGAATGGATAATCTCAGGAGCCATCATGGACCAATTAAAGGTCAACCAGGGGATCAGGCCCATCAGTCAGCATGGGTTTACGAATGGTAGATCCTGTTTGACAAACCTGATTTCATTCTATGACAACATGACCCACTTAGTGCATGAAGGTAAGGCTGTCGATGTGGCCTACCTGGACTTCAGTAAAGACTTTGACACTGTCCCCCACAATATCCTTGTGAAGAAGCTGTCTGCCCACAGTTTGGATGAACACACTCTCCGCTGGGTGAAACACTGGCTGGATGGCAAGGCCCAAAGAGTGGAGTTAAATCCAGTTGGCAGCCAGTCATGAGTAATGTCCACCAGGGCTTGGGTACTGGAGCTGCTTCTATTCAACATCTTCATTAATGATCTTGATGAGGGGATTGAGTTTATGCTCAATAAGACTGAAGACAACACCAAGTTGAGAGGAAGTGTTGATTTGCAAGAGGGGAGAAAGGCACTACAGAGGGACTTGGATAGACTGGATCAATAGGCCAAGGCAAACTGTATGAGTTTCAATAGGGTCACATGTCAGGTCCTGCATTTTGGTCACAACAACCCTGGAAGACTCTACAGGCTTGGGGAGGAGCAGCTGGAAAGTCTAGTGGAAAGGGACCTTGGTGTAGTGATGGACAGTCGGCTGAATATGAGCCAGCAGTGTGCCCAGGTGGCCAAGAAGGCCAATGGCATCCTGGCTTGGATCAGGAATGGTGCAGTGAACAGGACTAGGGAAGTCATCCTGCCCCTGTACTCGGCACTGGTGAGGCCTCACCTCGAGTACTGTGTTCAGTTTTGGGCACCTCAGCGCAGAAAGGACATGGAGGTGCTGGAGCAGGTCCATAGAAGGGCAACAAGGCTGGTGTGGACTTGGAGAATATGGCCTATGAGGGGAGATTGAACAAACTAGGGCTGTTTAGTCTGGCGAGGAGGAGGCCAAGGGGAGACCTTATGGCTCTCTTCCAATACAAGAAAAGTGACTGCAGCAAGAGCAGGGCTGGTCTCTTCTCACTGGTGACAGGATGAGGGGAAATGGCCTCAAGTTGTGCCAGGGTAATGCCAGGGTTGGATATCAGGAAAACCTTCCTTACAGAAAGGGTTGTAAAGCACTGGAATAGGCTGCCCAGGGAGGTGGTTGAGTCACCATCCCTGGATGTATTTAAGAACAATTTGGATGTGATGCTCAGAGACATGATTTAGTGAAGTGTTGTTAAGAGTTAGGCTAGTATGGTTAAGTTGGACTTGATGATTTTAAGGTCTTTTTCAACCTAAGCAATTCTATGATTTGATGATTCTAAATTCTATGACATACCAATACAGTTTTTGGAATACTCAAAATGTAGCAGTAACCTGAAAAAGGTACAAAACAAAGCCAATAAGAAAATAGTTGCCAACCGAAAGAGTTCATTCCTAGTCTCTACTAAGTTAGTTGCAGAAAATTTAAATCACAGAATCATAGAATTTACCAAGTTGGAAGAGACCCATATAGATCATCAAGTTTAAACTCAACTCTTATATCACAGCCCTTGTGAGAGTAGAGGATTTCCTGAGGAATGGATATTTAATTTCCCAGAAAGAAAAGGAGCATTATTTACAGGAATCCAGGAGCTAGAAAAGGAAATCCAGAGGCTGGTTTGTAACATTTTTCCATTACATTTCCCTCCTCAGCTTCCTTGATGCATTCCTTTTCATGCAACTACAGTCTGAAGCCAAACAGCACTTATCAACTATCATAGTGACAGATACTGCCATGTAAATTCAGTTGTTACTCAAACTGCTCTGTTTGAACACTTCAGGTACACAATTATTGAGGTCTCTGAAGGCCTCAAAATGCTCACACCACTGGTGAGGTTGGAAAGTATTTTAAGACTTTGTCTTCACATTGTTCTAGCATACGACTGCTATTGAGACATCAGAGGTACTCAAAGTTTAACAAGTGCTTATAATACCCGCAGTGTTTATCTCCAAAAAATTCGTAGGCTCTCTCAGCCTCTAGCACTTCTAACAAGTTCTTCATGCTGTCATGTACTTATTCTACTGGAAACTGCAGCTTATTTCCCAGACTCCCAACCGAACTAGCTACTCCTCAACAATGAAGGTTTTTTCCTATTTGTATGTATTTTTATTAAAAACAATCTGTACTACTTGTACACCAGGTTTGAATCTACAAACCTGGATCAACGTTAACAGGATATAAAAAAAGGCATGCACAAGAAGTACATGCTCCACATGTAGTGATTCTAAAGGACATTATTCTAAACAGAAGAGTTCTTCCAATGTTAGCTTTCAGCTTTTTCTGATCACAATATGCTGAAAAACATCCCAAAGCACTCATATAAAATGAAGATTCAACTCAACCTGCTGAAAGGCTCAAATAACAATAGCCACACTCTCTAGTAAATCCTTCACTACCCTAACAAAACTTGATATGTGACTTCTTTAAAATTTCTTTAGTAATAGCTAAATTTTGGGGCCACAGCAATCCATTTAATTCTTCTCAAGTCGCTATGGAACATGCTAAGAAGCTCTGTAACAGATCTCATTCGGTTTAGGCCTACTTGCATATGTGGTTTCACTAGGACTGTGAATGTCATACAGATGTACAGTGGCAAGATCTAGTAGGTCTTTAGTGATGACTACGGTCAAACATACTTCAATTCCATCAAGAGACAACTTGTGTGGTAACGTTCAGCATCTGAACTTGAAAGCATGTGGTAAACTTAAGTCTTTTCTGCTTTGACTACATCACGTTCCTCAGCTAACCCTTTTAAAACAGCAAGAAAAGTTAAGCAGTTTTCACTGCATGGAATGCAAGCGTGGAAACTGATTCCATACAACTACCACTTTTATTCCTTTTACATGTCCTCATCCTGAGCACCAGAACATGTATTCTCCCTTCAACACTGGATATTCAACCCAGGAACCCAGCAACACAAGAAGGACCACTAAACTAAGTGCTAAGCAGCACCCAAAGTTCTTTCTAATTCAGAAGAATGGTTCTGTCTTTTCCTACACACACACACACACACACACACACACCAAAAAAATTACCACCAGGAAATTGGTAAGATCATTTCCTTGATGAGTAAGATCTAGTTTGAATTATTCTCTTTATGGATCATTAAAATTTAAACCACTAGAGGATTCAAGATTTGTATTTAAACAGTATGACAGTACTCACTCCTAGAGCTATGATTTATATAGTTATTTTGATAGAAGAAATGGTATCTCAAACCAAGTGGCAACTAGCAGATCATATTTCTATGATTCCATACTCAGTATGAAAGCTGAGTGTATTTCAGAATGTACATACAGTAATTCAGAAGAGATACTGCTCATACTCCCAAGTACCCACTTGTGGAACAAAGGAAATTTGACTTGTCAGAACTGGGACCTTCTTCAGGCATTTAAGTGCTACATAAGAAGAAATTAGCAAGAACATTGTTCTTCAAGCTTATGCTCCATAGGATATTGTTTCAGCAGATTACTCTGTCTGTTTCCCTTTGCTCATCTGGACTATTGTCTGTATGCTGAAACCTGTATGTAGTGAAGCATTTGTTTAATTTAATAACTGCTGCTGCCATTAGACATTGGCCCTGGAGTGGTTTGGGACACCAAACATGTTCTCTCAGGTAGACTGTTAAACTTGAAGACATCTCCTTGCCCATAGGGCCCGGTCCACTGGCACTTTTTCACTTGCAATACTCAAGATAATCAGAAAATCATTTACTCATTGTCAGCACTGTCTATAATCCTCCTCAATAAGATAGCTAAAGAGTTATCAGCTATCTGTCACATTATTTTAGATACGCTTAATACCTTTAAGAGGTATATCCCAAATACAGAAGTAAAACAGCTTTGGTACTGAACGCATCAGTTCCACAACATTTCTAAATATACTTTACAAAAATGAACACATCATAGCTATGTTAATTCTTACTCCTTATCTTTAAACATTAGAAGAAAGGTAAAACATCCAGAGACATAACTGTTAATCAAATTAGAGCTAATTTTCACTGAGTAGGCATCTTGAAGTGAATATTTCAACTCATATAAAATGTTTTATTAACAGGCACTAGATGAAAACTGGATTCTTGTCTCAGTGTAGCTAGAGTGGGAAACAAAGAATAAACAAAGCATTCAGCAGCAGGAAACAATTCCTCAGCGTATATGAAAACACACAATGAGGAGCGTGGTTTTCTTTAGAGTATTTCATTTATTTGTAATATTTTATTTTTTTTAAATAGACCATCAGTAAAATAAAACAAAATTCGGTCAAACCAGATATTATTGTAGCATCATTAGCGAGTGCCAGTTGCACAGAGTTAGCTGATTAAACAGGCAGCCACTAAATACACGAAGCAACTCTGTGTATGTGCTATTTAATTGGTATATTGTCACTGCAGTCTTGGTGCCAAACTCATACCGAGATTTAGCCCTTGATACCAGAGAAAAGAAACTCAGTACAGAAGTAGTCATAGTCTATTAAATCATAAGGAAGATGATGGCAGTAGTAGTAAAATAGTATGATCTTGCACTCTAAGCATTTTGTGGCCATTCTAGCCAATCCTTCTTTTGAACGTTATGTTTGCAATATTTAAGAACAACACCTCAAGGTTCTTAATCTCAAAAGTTCAGCAAAAACAAAAACTCAACAGCCTTTAGTAAAACATACGGTATGGAAGCTGAAAATTTAAGTCTCTTCAAAAACCTTACTTTAGTCTTAATGAAGGCTCAAGAATCAGGTCAAACATTAACGCAAACCCAGAACTGACTGTGCAAAGCCAGCCTTACATCAGTCAGTGGCACTATTAAGATCACGTGCAGAACAAACCAGCACAGCTCTCTAACAGTTGTAGGTGTCAACAGAATTTCAGTGAGGTGGTCTCCACTGAGCTGAGTTCTAATTAAGGACAATGTACCGGTAGCTAAAGAACAAGCTTTCAGCTCATCTTTCCATACTTTACTTTGCACGGTTAAGCTAGGCTCTTAGTAGTTGTGCAGTCACTTTGTCGGGTTTTTTTTGTTTGTTTGTTTTTGGCTCATCATTTATTATTTTTTTTTTTTGGTAGGACTGGAAGATTGGAAATCTTTAAGAATCCTCACGGATCCATTCCTCATATGACCCTGAGCACTGGTGCCATAATTACATAGACCTACAGCTGCAAAGAAAACTGCAGTTTAGCTAGAACGTACCCAGGCACTTTACAAACTGCATCCAAAGTCCTCCCCCATGTGTGTGTGTGCGCCGTGAAGCTCTGCCTGGTGCCCACCAGTCACTGCTAAGAGCACAAAAACATGCTGTGCTACAGCATGAAACACGACGGGTTTTGTTACTGAGTGGCTTCAGGTCATCAAAACTTAAATGTTCTTTTGCCAGTCAGACGTCTTTAGGGAAGAAAATAAGTGAAGCTTAAAGACATGCAAGTCTTTCTTATGGAAGGAGTAAGCCAAACACCGCTCATCTAGATAAAGAGCATCTATGCAATGGCATTCATACAGTCAGTCCAGCCCTCCTGTAATATATACTAGAAAAATTTGCACAATTTAAAACATGTCTTTAGCTATGGCAATGATTTCGTCTCCTCTAAAACAAAAGCTTATTACAAGCTATCTTTCAAATGGTCACGACTTCTAATTATAGAATTAAACCGCAAGAACAAGACAGCTGTCATGGAGGACTCGTGAGGATGCTCAAGCAAATGAGATACTGCCAAATACATACAGAATTACTGAACAGCACAACTGAAAACCAAATCCAGCCACTGTACGATTAACAAGAGAGGGAAAAAATGGTGCTTTTCCTACTAGAAGCATATCCATTAAAAGCTCACATGCAAAACACTTACTGCCAATGATTCTTCTCTATCATCGTAGCAAACATTTCAATTTTAACCCCCCCAAAAATGTGTTTAACTGTCAAGAGGTATAAGCACTATCTATGGATCTGCTAAAATCTCCAAACAGAATATTAATTAGAATCTTACTTAAGGAAATGACAGGTGTGACTACTATGCAGCTTTGAAACAACTTTGTTCTTTCCAACTACGTGTAATGTGTGAGGTGGCCAAACCAAATATTTTTTAAATGGATCTTTAAGTAGATTTGAATAAAGAAAGCAGGTAAGAAAGCCAGGTAGGAGCGTCAAGTGAAATCTCAATCCTGAAATTTTTGCCTTGAAGGTTTTAAGTCCTTTGATCGTTAACTTCCAATCAAATGCACGTAGTAGAATGGCTGGCAAATGGAGAGTAAGTCGAGCTGAACTGCCACTTTTAATAACCCAGTTTCCATTTAAACGGTGACATGGCCGTAGGGTTTGAGAATTTGTCACCACCATGCACTCCCACTGATAGTAAAGTAACTGCAGATAAGCCAGTTTTAAACAATGTGCTTTGTTCTATCCCTTTGGACATTTAAAAAAGAGAGGGGAAAAAAAGGAGGATAAAAAGTTAACTGCATTTATACTGAATGTGGATAATTATTTTCGGCACTGCGTATACGCAAAGCAAACTTACCTTTCTACAAATGCAGCTGACAACACAAACAATTTCAACAATGAATGAAATTTCATCAAATTAATGGAGGAACAGCATTAGTTTTAGTGCTAGCACTTAGGGATAAGGCTTTAGTTTCTTCTTGCTGAGACATTAACTTGTGCCTCAGGGAGGTCACACGCACAGGTCAATTAACAGCTCCAACAATTGCAGCTATTTTAATAGATTTTTCTAATGAATGCAGAAGATTGGCACCCAATTTCAAATTTTAATGCAAATCATATTGCTGGGGAAAAAAAAAAAAAAGCTATCAGATTTCAAATTTAACCAAGGAAAGCAAAAACAACAACAAACTGAGCCTCCATGACCAAAACAAGAACTCTGAGTAAAGAGTTCTGGCCTGTCCAATGCAAATGACCAGGTTGTGTGCTCCAAGTCCATTTCCTAGAGCTTATAACCAAGTGCATTGACTCTAATATTTACCATATCATATTGCTCAGCTCCTGCAGTACCTTAATTCTTCGAAACGTGTACATTATGTAATTAGAGTTCTGCTTAGAAAACTATCTCCCTGCACACATGTTGAATTTATGAAGCAAAAACATATTTCATGTTTATTATGCTAAAAAAATATATTGAAACTTGATTGCAAGTTCCAAGTTACTTTCCCCACTAAATAGATCTCAAATTGCCCATTAGAATAAAATACAGATCAACTCAGATGAAACTAGATATATGCACACACTTGTACAAATGTGCATAAATACACACACAACTTCAAAACATTGAAGAATTTTGATAAAATCTTTCAGTCTTATCCATCAGGTTTAGACAGTTAAACAAAAAAAGAAAATGAGTGAAATGCTGGAGAGTAAGCATGCTTCGCATTAGCATCTAAACCCAGAAACTGCAGAACTGCCCATTAAATCTACTGAATAAACCACGGGGAAACAAATGTCAAGAAGTGAGTAAATAGGAACGACAGGCAAAAAAAAACAACCACCAAAGTGAAGTCACACAAAAGCAGTGACAAGGTAAATCAATGCAAAAGACGGCGAAAAGCACTTCAAATTAACCCAGGTTTCGTGGTTTTCTGTTTGCAGATTATATGTTCTTAGACATATTTCCTTGTTCTTTTTGCCTGCTTTGATATAAGTAGCAGCCCTGATTAATTGTATAAATCAAATTTAAACCAACAGTTGGAATTAGCCAAGACACTGAGTCTGAACACTTCACAACACATAACAGACAAAACTCAACTGCCTATACAAGGACAAAGCAACCAGTACAGTGGTCTCTACCAAATTAATTTGTAAAATTAATTACAAAGATTATATTGGTCTGATTACAGAATAATTTACCCACCAATGAATTCTGACCTTGAGCATTTTCCATACATAACCAATTGATGCGTTGACATTAATTCAACCTTGCAGACCAGCTACAGCTCAGCATTAAAACTTGTTCAATCTACTTCACAGTGGTCAACGTAGGAAAAAATGCATATGCATAAAAGAAGGCATGCAGGTACATTTCTTTGCCTGCATGAATGTTCAAAAAGATATCAGACAACCCAGCAAATCTCCATTTAGAGCCTAGATTAGCTACACTGAGTCAAAACCTGATAAAACTGTTTCAGTAAGCTGCTTGTGTAAATAAAGAAACTGCAGCTCTCAGATACATATTGTAAATCTGATATGACATCAAATCACATCCCTGCTAATTACAAACCAAGTTGGATTTATTGATTTGGCATCTCTGGCACAAGCAGCTAGTCGCTATGACTTCAACAAAATTGATGCGAAACCAAATGACATCTTACTCTAATAAAATGGCATCCCACGTTCCTTAATTCTATATAATCTCACTGGTTACAAAAAATAATGTAATACATTTCGCCAAGCAAGAGTCAGTACTAGATCTCCCCCAGTTAAAAGCAAATTCCTAAACTACTTGATCAAAATGAAGTGGCCTATTTATGCTTACAGACTCTACTCTGGGTGAGGGAGCTGGCATTAGACGCTGTCCTTAACGCGCTCTAGAATGAATATAGAATGTTTCTCTATTCTAATCATACAGAATATAGTTAGAACTAACATGTATGAAAGGAAGAAGAACCACTTACTAGTACAGAACTTCATTTGCTTCATGCCTTTCATATCGAACAGTTTCACACATCAGTCTGAAAGAGAAAGAAGTCGTTTTTAATTACAACTTATATCAGCATCACAGGACTTCACTTTCTGAACTCAGCCAGCATTTTCACATTTGCCTCCAGCTCTTACAGAAGCTAGCCATCAATTTAAAGCTAAGACGATTTTTAATTTGGGAAAGTAAGTTGTTATTAAGTCTACCCATTAAAGTTATTAGTTTATCCAAAACCGGATCTGATGCAGGACGTGACACACAATTGCTGCCATGAAAAAGATCTGTACAGTGATGGTGATCTCGTGCTATAAGGTTATTAAATAAAAGTAAGTTGCTTTATGAAGAAACAACTCAGAATTTTAGTAGTCGGTAGAAGTTTACAATACGTAGCACTCACAGATGCCATGATATAAAAACTGTTTGGGTTTTTTTTGTTCTTGTTCTTGTTTTGTTTTCATTCCTTTTTTTTTTTTTTAACTGAAAATCACGTTTCTCATTACTGTCCAGGAGACAATATGAGAATTGATACTGCATGGTAAATTGCTGCTTCTCGTTTCGCTAGAATTCAGCAACTTAACTTAAAAATTACCAGTAGATTTTAATGCTGAAATCCCAGAGGGCTCAACTTGAAGAGAATTTCCTGCAGAAAAATCCCCTGTCTAGAAAGGAGGATTAAAACACTTCTACCACATTTGTCAGGCAGAATGAATGTGTAACAGACAGCAACCATAACAGAATTCAACACATATTAGGAAACACAGCGTTACCTTAGTGGAGGGGGGAAGGATGGAAATGAATATACCATTTCTGTCTACTGCCTGGAGGAAATGGGTTCAGCAAATCACTGCAGGTGGGAAGGAAATAAAACCCACCACCTCCCTTGAACATCCTGGGCACTGAAATAAACTACAAACACCCAGGCGCTTTGACAGATCATCATAGAGAGATTTGCTTAAGAGGCTCATGTGAATATTCAAATGAGGGACTATATTTAGATTTAGCAAAGAAATTCTCATTCCTTAAGAACCTCAGCGTAGCAATGACCTGCTACTACTCACAGCTCGTGGCTTCTTGTTCAGGCAAGAAAGTCTGAAAGTAGTTGATCTGAGGCTTTGAAGAGTTGCTCTGGGTTTGGCGTGACATTTGAAAACTCCTTGTCATCGTTTCTCCTAACGTCTCAATTTCTTCATTTCAATAGCCAGTAGATGACTAAAAGTCACCTTCACCCTCCTCTCTTTCAAGATTTGACTCTTTTTTACTCTTTAATGATTTTACTCTTTACTGTTCACTAAGAAATAATGTTTTTTCTGTGCATAAATGGCAGGCTTAAAGAGGTACCTTGATATTCAAACTTTTCACAGAGACAAACTGGGAACTTAATTCCGTTTGCTCAGAGATTTATTATTATGACCCTTCACCCAGAGGTCTCTGATAACTTATTTATAAACAGTGCATGAATTGTTTGCAAGTCTTGCGTGCTGTATACAAATTTCTGCTAAAGAAAATAACTTCTGTCTTCCTTGCACAGCAAGAAGCTTCTAAACCTAAACAGGGCTTCCTCTTTTTCAAACACCAGTTCCCACCCTAGAATGAAGTCTTGCCGAAACCATACAGACACCAAACTGCTACTGTCTGCTCCCACCACTGGGTCCATCACTTTCCATTTCGGGTCCTCTGCTTTGAGAGGGACAGGAAGAACAGACATGAGGAGACAAGATATCAGAAGAAAATAAATGGAAAGTCGTTGCGATTTTAAAACAACAATACTGCTTAAGGAACATACTAACTGCTGGTCTGAAAAGATCGTGGGCAGCACGCCATTTAGGAGCAGGAGTTACAGGAAACAGGATCCCTTTCACAAGCGAGTTTTGTTCCCACGTGAATTTGGGGGAAAGGAAGTACATTCTTGACAAAGTCACGCAAGCTCATGACTGGCTCTCTGAGCTTCACAGCCCTTTGGAACCGTTATGATGAGGGCAATGCAGGAGGTAGACGAGTGCTTAAATTCTTGTGCTAAACTGAAATAATTAGAAGTTACAGTTGTAGAATATCAAAACCTAGACTATTTCCTCAAATATTTAAAAAATGTACTTAGATCTTGTCAATGCTGGCATTTAATTTTCACTCAATGTGTTCTAGTCCAATTCCTGAATATACTTAATAAATCCAAGATGAGATCATCAGAAACTATAAGCAAGCTACTCACTATATTTAGCTATATATATATTACATATGTATTAAAATAGCATAAATATATTATATATATATATTTAGGCTATATTTAATACCAATATTTTAATTCATCTCAAGTTTCTGTGGTATTCTACAGCTGCAATAAATGCCGTATCTTAAAGGATGCCATAAAAGTTTTTTGTCCCACATCTGCAGAGATTCCAGCCTTTGCCATGTATGGAACTATAAACAGAAACTCTCTTCTAGGAATGCACTGTGCTGGGAGAGCTAGCTCAAGTTCCACACATTCCTAAGCAAGAACCTCATTTGGCAGAGGAAGCCAAAAAGCACAAATCAACACACCATGCAACCACATGTGAAGACTTTGATCTCTATAAACAAGTTAACATCACTCCAACTCCAAGTCTGCAAAACTTGATATTCTAAAAGACGCGCACAGAATAGCAAAACACAAAAAACTTCACTGAATGTGACTGTGGAGTGCTTCCAAAGTAGAAGTAATTGCACATCTACTTTGAAGTCAACATTCACATTACAAAACAGATTGGGAGAAAGAAAATCCCACTTCTGTTTTCTCACAATTACAGAACACTGGTTTGGGAATGCAGACTCTGACAGAGTGATGAAGATGGAAACCAGAAATAACAGCATTAATCAAAATTGCTTCAGCATCTTCAGGTGTGGCAAAAGCTGACAAGCCCCATGATGCAATACCATGATTTAACCTCTTTCTTTATAGAACATACAGGAGATACGATGGTCCCTTTTTTTTTTTTTAATATCTATCAGCTGCAAACTGATGTTGTTCCTTAAAAGCCTCAGTTGGTAGTAAGATGTTTGTGTGAAGGCAACTGGAGCAATGACTTAAAATCAAATAAACGAGTCTTTTAAAAATATAAAGCTTATCTGGAAGTTTTTATTACTTTATTGGAATGCTTTATGAGGCAAATCCAATTACATTTATTAGTAGGTTATAACTAAGTATCATTTGCATAGCACAACTTGCCTAAAAGTTCAGCACAAAAGCAAGGATGAACTGAAACAGAACCCAAATATCAAGCTGCTTTTGTGATTGTTACATCCTAGAAATGGACTATGTACCACTTTTGTTCAAGACTGGAACCTGTACACTGTATGTAAAGCATTTACTTCTAAAGCTTAAACAAGAAAAACAAAACCATAATGTAAAAAAAATATGTAAACCAAAAGAAGCATGCAGGTATATGAACAATAACACCTACACAAAGAAATTAAGACAATAAAAAATTGAATATACAGAGTGAGCTTTGGAATGCAAGGTATGGTACACAACAGTCGTGTATAGTTAATAAACATTTTATTCATTTATTTTATTAGTGCATTAATGTATGTTATTTTAATACCTTAAATATTATATAAAATAATATATTATATAAAATAATATATTTATTATTATAATATTATTATAATATTATTATATTATTGTATATTATAAAATAATAAAATATTATATTTAATACCTTAAATATTATATAAATATTATATTAAAAAGCTGTTACAATTATGGCATATAACTTCAAATCTTCACTTCTTTTCTGGAGAGTTTAATAGCTTTTCCTAAAAGAAACTTAACTGTATGGCCAAAGAAAGCAATATCTTTATACTTGTTTTAATCAAACTTATTTTCTACATAACATTGCTGTATTTGCCATCATGCATTCATGCAATACCTTACTGTAAACTACTCAACTTTACATTTAATCCTCACTGAAAACAAAAAGATTGTTAAATGCTTTCCTTTAAATAAGTAACAATGAAGATTATGCAAGAAGATATAAAGTATAAAAACCATTCCTAGAACAGTAGGAAAATTCAGTTTTCTGGTAACAGGTAAATTGCACTCGTCTTCAGCCCAGTTCTACTCTTTCCATTGCAGGGAGAAGACTAGCCTCTTCACTCTGCAACACCTCTCCCTCTACACCCTTCAAGACTATATTCTCTCTCTCTTCTACTTGCTTCTCTATTGGTAATCTTCCAGTATGAAATCTCATAAAGAAACAAGGATAACCACAGCAGCAAGACTGTCAATAAAACTGCTTAAGTAGACACAGTCCAAACTTTAGGCTGTCCAGACACTCCAGATGACATAAGATCCAGAGACTGAAGGATGTAATGGATTTCAGTAGACTTCTTTATTATTCAGCAGAGAGCAGAGAAGAGAGAACAGCACAACACTCCATGCTCAGAAGCTCAGAAAATTATTTCTAATTGGCCTTTCTGAATGCGTTCCGGGCTGGGCTCATACCCAGGACAGAAGCAGGTTCAGACAGGGGAGTTCAAAACAGAGACAAATCTATACTTAGCTGAAAACATTCTCAAGTAGAAACACTATAACTATCTTGGCAATATTTAACTTTGATGATATCTCTTCCTACGAAAGTTCAAAGCTTCTATTAAAAAAAAGTGATAAAAGTTATGAACTCCTTCATATAAAGCATGAAATTCTGTTTTAATAAAATATATGCATAATAAAAACGTTGACAGCAGAACTTCTTCAGCAGCAAACTTCTTGGCCCATTTTTGATGCAAGGTTAAGTGCAAGAGACACTTAAAATATTATTTCTGTGCTTTATATAAAAAATACTTTTAATAGAAGATTAACATGTCAGTAAGAAATGCAGATCTTTAAAAATTGTGTAAACCTCTTCTCCACACACAAACAGTAGCATCTACACAGCACCATACCTTAGCTGATGTTCTCTCAGGTTAGACAAGGCTTCCATTCCATGTAAATACGAATACACAATCTCCAAATCCTACAAGCAGATGGAAAACACAATTAGGATTCTCAGTTTGGTACAAGCTGTTAAAATACTGCTTTTGTAATTCATCCAGAGCTCTCCTATTCCAGGCCACAGGAATATTGGAAATAACATGTTTACAGGCAACTAAGGGCAAGCTTCGTGAAAACCTTTGATTCCCCTTTGGAAAGTATTATTAATATGCTCACATCATAAAATTCAAACACAGAAAACCTTTATGCTCTTGCTCAGTAAGTAAGCCTGGTACAGAATTTTATGGAGCTACTTAGCAACTGTCCTGCTTCTCAATGGCAGCACACCCAAAACCCCTCGCTTATCCCATAAAGGAATGTATCAGGAAAAATAGTCCTTCTGTATGCAGTGGGAAACAAAAGGTACGAAACAGTGAGCCAAAATTACCCGATGTAAATAAAGGTTTATAAAATATCTTCAAGTGGAAACTAAACCATGAGCTTAAGTGAGAAAAAGGTGAAGCAAACAAAACTATTGCCATGAAATAACAATAATAATAATAATAACAAAAATAATAATGAAAAATAATAATAAAAAATAATAAACAAAATGCTAGTTATAGGATACATTTTAAATTCAACCTACAGATAACCACTGCAGACCTGGGACAACCAGCACAAAAACCAACAGCCAAGACAGTGGAAACACTAACATCAGTCTAAAAGCACTGCTAATGATATACACCTTTGCAGCACTTCAGAAAGTTTCAGTTCAACTCAATCTCTAGGATAATTTAACCTTAGTTGGTGGATTTGATACTGTTTCACCACCCATTCTTTTTTACAACTTGTTGGCTAAGAAACAACATTATCCACAACTCACTGTAAATCAGTCTCCCCCCCCCCCCACACACAGAAAAAAAAAGCAAATTGTTTGACAAAGTAGAAGAAACACACAAGTCAGAATTTCGATTTTGCTTCTGTTCTGGTCCTTCTGTTCCCCTGTGGGGGAGGTCTGGCCCTCCTGTGAGGAGCAGACGATGCATCAAGGACAAAACACAACACTACGAATGGGTTGGAATGGAGGGACCCTGCACATACAGCTTTGAGAACAAAACGCAGCAGTCACTTGCAGGGTTTGTTTGTTTACTTTTTCTTTTCGTACTAATGAAAGGATGCAAAAGCTCACGTCTGCTGCTCGCTTGCAGACAGGCCTGGGGTGAAGCAGAGGTTCTTTTGGGGGCCTGCGCTCACTGTGGAGAGCTGAGAGATCACATCTCCACACAACCAGTTACCGTGGGCAAGAGCCTGGTCAGAAGGCTTTAATTCTCATCTGCCTGACATTTTCAGCAGCAACAGGCAGGCACAGGAGTTCTTCTCTAGCCCTTTGCCATCAGGGCTGGCACTGTGGTTTCCCTCGAGTGGCATGGATTTAATGTGCAGGGAACGATTCACAGGCTAACTGAAGGACCACTAGAGGCTCTGACTTCGGGGAATCCACAGATCTCAAGTGGAAGCATGTGGTCAAAAGGGTCCACAGACATCTTGCCTTCTTGTCAAAGCACACTGGCATTATCGCACTGCAGCTGATGTGCAGCAGTGCCAGATCAGCTGCTCCTCACCAGTGCTGCAGTCCCTCTCCAAAGGGTGTTTGACAGCAAACAGCTCCCTCTAGCACCACGAGCGCTCACTGGCATTTCAGTAACTAATTCCACTATCAATCCAGTCACTAAACTCCCCTAACTAAGAGCAAAGCAAAAAACCCACAGCAGAGCCAGCCAAGAGCACCGGCGGCTGTATTTTTCACGCACGAACAGCAGGTACTCTAATCTCCCATTCAGTTTGCAGCATTCACAAATAGGAAAGCTATTTGAAAATAATCAGTATATTGAACGGGTATCACTGTGTGTCACCTCCATTCTCTGTTTATCTCTGAAAAGCTGCGCTTCGCTTACTTAGCAAGCACAGCTGTTTAACTGTTGTTTGAACTTCTTAGTTAAAGGTGAGTTAATGGAATGTACAAGTCCCTCAAAATCAGTTGTACCAAGCCTTGCCCAACCCCAATTGGAGTCAGAATGCTTGAAACAGTGGCAAGAATAACAGCCATCTTACCCACCTGCCAACCCCTCTCTTCCCCAAATCTCCTCACTTCATGCACGCCAATTAAGGCTGAATGCTTTCAGTTTTGACAGCACAGACAAACCAGCAGAAAGCTGAAGACTCAAAGTTCTTAGGAAAAGGATTTTGTTTCAAGGAGGACACAGCGTGCCTTTAAATTTATGCAGAATCACAGAGCAAAACCTTAAAAGCAGCAATTAAATTACACATACGCTGTGTGCTGTCCTTCCTCTCCTGCAGTAGATGTACTTCAACTACCACACGGTGGCAGCCCGAGCCACCAAAAGTCCTAAGACTGCAATTCTTTACACAGTTCCTCCTCCTATTTTAAAAAGTAATCAATACTTTATAACAGCCTATAAAGTCCTACGCTAGTTGCAACTGATGTAAGCGGTTCAACATCCTGCTATAAAGCCAATAACTTTCTGCCTTCTAACTTCATCCATAAAAGATGACAGCAAAGCAAAGATTGCGCGGATCTGACTACAATTCCAGTCTGCATAAAGGCCTTGACAATGGTTAGAGAAAAAATGTCAACGGAAACACTAAAAGCAGAGATTATGTCAAAGCAGAGAACAAATTAGCAGAGTTTTAAAGCATTTTCCTTATTTAAATGAAGAAACGGGCTGAAAGGCAGAAAACGAATCTGTACTTCAACTAAGTTGTATGCTTAGTTGCTGTATGTGGAGCAGACTGAAATTTAATTCGCTGATATTTCTTGATTTGTTTCAGTGGTGTTAGTTGGCTCATGTTCATTTTCTGGCTGGGCTATGGCAGAAAACAGGGAGACTCGAGATTTAACACAGCTCAGTTTCATTTTGTACTGCAAAAATAACCTACCTTTGCTCTCACTTCTAATAAAAATCTATAGATATTTACATACAGATATTGCCAACACGCTTGAAACAAATGCAACGTCGCTTACAGAAGCCAAACCAAAACGCTGACCCCAAATTCACTCTAGCTTTAAAAACGTTCACTTCAGGGATGTATACGCCTCAAAATTCACTAGCTGTGGCTTAAAAAAGCATGCCACCCTATGCGCTTTGAACTTCTGCTGATTTCAGTTCTGCTTTGCATTAAGATGTTAAACTACCAGCCTAACTCAACTATTCCTACAGTCAAAAGGTGCTCAAAAAGTGCTCCAAAACACTTGGAGGTAAACCAAGGGTAAGAACAGAATACAAGCTAATCCCTTAATTCACCATACCCGGGTGGAGAAGGCTCCTCAAAGCACCTGATACCCACCTCAAGCTCAAAACTACCAGCCTACTGACCAGCCAAGAGGCCGGCCCTTGTCACCATCAGCTCATCACTCAGATTCAGGCAGCGAGGAGCAAACAACAGAAGACAGACAGAGAGCAGAGGCGGCTTGGGGACAGGCGGCTGCACCCAGCTCACAGCTCCAGGCCTTGGCAGCGCCCCAGCCAAGCAGTTTCAGCGTTGTGAAAATGGGAGCTCCCAGCCCTGCCATTCATCTGGCTCAGCACCACTCAGCTTGAGACTCTGCCACGAAGGAGCCCGGCAGAGCAGCTGGGTGCTGCACGGGTGTTGGGGAGATGGAGGTGGAACCTGGCATACTTCTGCCGGCTTATGCACGCCGTAACAGCCAGCAGGGAGTGAGAGCCGGTCGTTTCAGCATGGCTGACAGAAGAGTTAGCTTGAAACTGGAACTTCCTTTCCTCTTCAAGCGTTGTAATGTCTTCCCCATACTCAACCTTAGTCATATACTAAGGAGAGACTGAAGAATTAAGCTGTAATTGAAACAACAGCGCATCTTTCTTCTCTTTCTTTGTAGCTGTAGGATCCTTTTCCATTTTTTTTCCTTGCATCCAGCACCTGAAAGCACCTGACTTTCAGTCATTCACGTACCTATTCCAAGCATTTCTGTACCAGCTCCTAGGCCAGAGCAGTGCCAGTATTGCCAAAAGAAACAGACTGGATTACTGCAGCCACTCATCAAGCTCCACCTGAAGTGCCCATGCCACAGAAGAGGTTCCTCCTTCCCAGCATGACTGTGCACACAAGTGGGTTCCAACAGCTGCGTCACACTCACCACAAGCTGTTCAGAAGGACTTGCAGGCTTCCTGCCATCAGAGCCAGCAGCTTCTGAGGAAAGGACAGGCAGGCGGAGAGGAAGACTTGAGTTGTCCCAGCCAAACCCAAAGGTATGGCACGATGTTACCCTGAAAGTGAGCTCATGCTTTGCAAATATTAAGCTGTCAAAAAGCAAGAGCAAAGCCACAGACTGAACAGACTTACGCCACAACACAAAAATCCAGCGTTGCTGACGCTGAAATCCCTGCCATGCACAAAGGAAGGTGAAGTACTCTACTTTTAGCTTCCCAACAGCAGGAATAAAAGAAAATGAAACTTCCTCATACTTGCTGTGCAGGAACGTGTCCAGGTATGTGAGTATTCCTCAGTGAGCCATAGCAGGAGTCATTCACCGAAGAGATTAAAATGCAGTTTTTGTCATGTAGTACTGACGTTGTCTTCCTCGCATCAGGACCTTCGCACTCGGGGGATGCGTGTTCACCACACGGAAAGCCAGGCATAATCCCATCTAACACATTACTGCAAGTTAAATTACTCTTTTCAACTTCACTGTAAGCTATCACAGCATTTTATTTTTTTTTCGAAAGTTATTCCTACTATTGTACAACACAGAAAGAAATCTGTGGCTTCCAAAAAAATGTCTCTCTTCAGGATAAGGTGACCCTACTGGCAGCTAGACAGATCTTATTCTGAACGGTGGGAAAAGCACAGCGAACTATCGGTGACTAGTAGCTTATCTCTGAACACAGGATAAAACTGATAATTCTTCATGTACTGGATTTCCAAGTGCCATGTAAGACACAGAGCAGCTCACCCGGCCCAACACATCCCTCTCATACAAAGGCTCCAAGCACTACATTGGCTTTTCTCAAAACTACAGCTCTCCCAGACAGCGAGAAGAGGACTCGAATGGAGGAGTTTCTAAAGACAAGAACCGTCTCAGCCATACTCAGAACGGGATCAAAAGGCAACTTCTGAATGCAAGGGTCTGTTAGAGACATCAAATGTTAAAATAGTTCCTTTAGAACATTAGCTAAACCTGTTGGGGGCCAAAGTTCTAAAAAATGTTACCATCTTCAACCTGTATGAATTTGTCTTGACTAGTATGCATCATATTTCAGGAAACCTATGACAAAACATGACTCCTCAGTAACCAGGCATGACTAAGCTTGAGAACCAGCCTTCATTAGAAGGGCAGTAACCGAGCACAAGCCTTCACTTCCTCTGCCTTGGCTATGTGGTGGGAAAGGAATACAGGCACCGTATTGATCTTGCTCAGGCTTGCTGAGACACAAAAATTGCTATTAGTAGCTACGCTGTGAGGAAGGACATTTGTTCTGGGTTAGGAAAGGAATTTTCAAACCCAACTGGCAAGGGGAAAAGCAGGCAATTTCTATCTGGAACTGAAGCACCCGTACGTGAAGGTCATCAGGAACAACTCCAAAACCTCCTAAGGAAAAATGGAAAATTCCCATTTTCACGGTCTGCCTTAACCGGGCACTGTCCCAGCTCAGAACAAAAGCATGCTTCTGCAAAGCCTTCAGTTGCATTATTAGTTCTAAAATTCAGAAGCTGGAGAAATACTAAAGGATCATGGCAAAACAAATGTGGAGGAACAAGGTGTTTCAGTGGGACACTTAATTCAGCCTTCCTCTCTTTCACATATATTTTGTTTGGGTTGTGAATACTTTGTTTAAACAAGTTCCTCGTGAAAGAAAATTTCATTCATCTCCATTTATGCTTTTTTTTTTTCCCTAACAAAAAACGGGGTTATAAACCTCCGCTCCCACGTAATGCCTCGGAGATTCACATATAATAATTTGAGCAGTTGCTGGTTTTCAATCTTAACCAGCAAAACCTGCTCAAATTATAAAATGGAGTTGGAAGGTTCAACGACCCACCCCACAGGAACAGACTTTTAACCTTGGCTCAAAATTAGTACAATTGATTTAACATAACCTGCTGCTCATAAAGCTTTTAGCTGAGTAAAGAAATTAAGACAGCAGTGAATACAGCCATCCTATATGATGGGGTTATACGTGGAAAGGGTAGACGGGAAATTAAAGCCTGCCATCTCATTGAAGTCAGTGCATAAACTAATGAGCATAGGAAATTACAAGGTAGTGCTGTGCATTTCCTTTCTGCTTTCCGGGCTCTCGGAAGTCAGACAATTAAGTGCTTAACAGAAAACTATAAGTTCTGTAGTCAATAATCCAATATTTGGTCGCATATCCAAATGTAAACAGAATGGTTTCACCACAAAAGATCTCTCCTACTGATTGCACAGTTCATAATTATAAAAGGCACTTATGTTACTCACTATTTGAAGTATATATAATTGCCTTTTCATGCCCTTTCAATATTTATAGCCAGCAGTAGGAAGCTTGCATTAAATCTGTTCTACCCACTTCACATTCACTGCACCAAAGTTCACGTATTTTGTTGCACTTAGGCCAGTCCCCAGTAGTTTGGTTTCATTTTCTTTTCTTAATGCTAAGACGACCCTCAAACTGTTTTGAGACCACGTTATTTGTCCCACATTTTCCATTATTTATATAGTATAAGATTCAATATCCACTACAAGAAAATCAGTCTTGTAACAAATATCAGCTAATAAATAAAGTGGGACTTATTTCAAAATAACTATTTGCGACAGAAATGTAATAACCACTTAAAATTATAACGGTTGGCAGTTTTTGGACAACAATTTGGGTTTTTTTTGATTTTTTTTTTTTTCTTAGCACGCTTCATTAGCTGACAGGTTAGATCCACAACACCAGTTTAACCACAAGGACTACAAATCCAGACAACTTAGGCGTAACTAAACCAGTCAAACCAATCCCCACAAAGTAAAGACGCCCCAACCCCCCTCCCAACTTGGTCTCGCTGAAATCCTGATAGCTCTCCTTGCAGTGGGCAAGAGCCCTCTATTGTCTGAGAAATGTGAATTTCTATAAAGCTTAGGTCACAGTACTTTAACATCACAGCCAAGCACAACTACACGGCACCCTTTCTTCAAACACATCACTGCAACTACTGTGATCATTCTAAGTCACAGCATACACCGTACTGGTGCTCACAGAGCATCACACTTGTTGGGAGGGGCAGCTGTTCCCAGCCACAAGCAAATAAATTACAGTGACATTAAAGAGCTGCCATTTGCCAACTGATCTGCGACAGTCATTCACGTAAAGATTTTATGTTCATCATAACAAACAAGCTATAAATGTACTAACAGGCTAAGAAGGCAATGATGCTCAGCTGATGAATGGACAGCCTGGTAAACTACACCGGCACAATCAGACAAAGCCAGAGCCCAACTACTCCTGTTTTGTCTAATTTCTCCAGAATGCTCCCATTTTCCCTTATCTTTCTTTGAAACGAGGCTTCGCATAGCTTTGCTGTGCGTTAGAAGCTCCAAGCCCAGCTGTGAAGCACAGCCTTTTTCAGCACTGTCCCGAGTGCTGAAAGCCACCAAACTCCACCCACGACTTTCTGCATTTTTCCCTTTGCCACTCAGGAATAAAAATTAAAAATAATTAAAAAAAAAAAAGGAAAGCAAAGAAACAAACAACCACCACCATCAAAACCAGGATTCCTAGAGCTCTCCAAGGAAGACCCCAATAGCCCCAAGTGCTCTCCCGAGGTTCCTTGCTGCAGACTGACATCAGCATCCTCAGGGACTGCTGAGCTGCCTGCCTGATCACCATGACAACTCGCAGGCAGAAAACAAAAGAAACCAAGTGTGCTGGAAGCAGCGCCCTGCCAGAACTTGCAACAGAAACATCTCGGCAGTACTATAATCAACGGAAAAGAGCAAGTTGCTTTACATCGCTGGCCTGCAACCATTTTGTACTGCTGGCTCGCAACCAACCCGAAGCAAAAACAGAAAACAAAACAAAAAAGCTTACCTCTCCAGCTGCTGACTGGAGCACTAACTGCAGCAGAACCGCACAGCTCCCTTACGGCACGGGCAGTTCTGATTTGACTTGAGAAAAATCCTATTTCTCAGCTTCTTTACATACATAAACAAATACATAAAAGCACAAGGGGAGGAGGAGATAGGATTACACCACGGCTGGTTTCGCAAAAAGTGCGATGTGCAACTTTTCTCTCATGCTTAAACAACGCGTTAAAATTCATTTAGGCAGCCAAAATGCAAACCTTCAGCTCCTCTTAGTTCAGTTTGTAACTTAAACAAAAGCTTTATCATTTGATTTCCTGCTTTACAAGGAGATGGCAGAAAACTTGAGAGGTTTTTTGCGCGTTTCTTCCAACGGATATTAATCTTCCCTCCAAGCACCAGCAATAGGTCACAGGAAAATTATTCCCAAACAATCAAGCAAATGATCGCACTGAAGTGCGTATTTGCATGTCAAATCAATTTGCACCCAGCAGTTCACCTCGAAAGCTGCTAGCGGTCGCATCCTCCCAGAGCTGCCATTACTCCTCTGTGCAAATGAGGTGATTAGACAAATGCTGAAGTACTTCCCACAGAACAGCCCTTCCAAGCCTCAATTTGCTAGCTCAGGTGTTTCCTGAAGCAGGGGCTGCATTTAAGAATTCCACGTTTTTATCTTCTGGGTTTTGGAGCTGAGTTTTTGGGGTTTCTTTCCTTCCGATAAGGAATTGTAGGATTCTGAAAGGACTTGACTTAAACATAACCTCGGGATGAATCAGTTTCCATACCTCAGGTGGGCTGACTGGAGACATTTCTCTGATCTGATATGGGTACATTGTCATAGCCTTCGAAGCAGAACGGCTTCTAGACAAAGACGTTTTCACATCAAATCGTGAAACGTTCAGTGATTAAGCACTGTAGCATTATGGCAGTGTTGAAGTGCTGTCCCTCTTCGGTCACCATTCTGCACCTAAATGCAGCTCTGAGTACCACAAAATAAGATAGGGGGGGAAAAAAAAAAAAGAAACACCTAGCATTTTTTTTGTTGCCAATGGTTAGATTCTCTTTCCCTCTGACAGCGGCCACGTCCCAATCCCACCTGCCAAAGCCACATCCTGAAGGTTCAGGCTACTGCGTTGCCCCTTTAATGGTCTAAGTCCAGTGAGGCTATGCAGATGCCCACACCCAGCCCATGTGAGGCTGCCCTGGGCACAAGGAGCAGACAAGACCAAGAGACCAGCAGGGCTCAGCCCATCTGCTCTGCCTGTGCCTGCTAAGGTGAAGCGACACAGCTTCAGCAGATAAAATGGATCACTGCCCCACAGGGGAAGGGCTTATTTCCCCCCTTCATTCAGCTTCATCCAGTGCTGCAACAACAAGGGAAAACCATCGGGAACGGTAGCTCAGAAAAAAATATAGTGCAAATGCAAAACTTGTATTTTAGAGTGAACAAGCCAAGCAAGTTGGTTTGGCTTGAATTGTCTGAAGGAATTTGGAAACACTTTTCTCTTTATCATCCCCATGAGCAGCTCTAGATAGCCCTTCCTCAGTATTCTAAAGTCCCTTTTATCTTATCACACTCTCAGATCCAAACCCACTTCTTGCATCAGACTCAAAAATCCAATACCCAACACCTATAATCACTACTGAATCTCAAATTCCACACCTTAAAGCACTGTACTGAAATCAGGAGTTATTCTGTCCAATAGCAGTGACTGTTTACCTCTGATCTACAAGCTGCCTACTGAACTACAGCTTTATTTCTAATAACTGCTACCAAAATAAGTGTTGGTCAAATCACAACTGATTTATTTACTTATTTTTATGTATTTTATTAAGTTTCCAAGAACATCCACGTGCTGTACTAGCATTTCTCCCCACCTCGTTCTCCAGATCTAACAAATCCCAACCAACATCTACAGGTCAGCAGGTATGGCAGCTGCCAAACTGGGACTGGGAGCAGGTTTTGATGAATGGAAAAATCCAGCACCTCACCACCTGAAAACTCCACACAGGAGAGCAGCAGGCTGTCTTTCAGCATCTTAATTCACCCCAACTGAAGGCAAACAAGTTTTAAAACTTCACAGTCTCTTCAGAGTGCCATCAGATTTTATATTCTTTGCTTAGTATGAGATAACTTAGTTAAGTCTTAACATGAAAAAGCCTACCAGTTACTTTGCAGACTGATTTAGACTGAGCATGACAGCCATCAATTTACAGAATCTTAAGATATTGCTTATCAACTGATGAACGAGTGACATTTGTTCTTAAACACTGAGTGCTTACCTTCACAGCAGCACGTGCTTGAACTACAAAGCTGCACGCTAAAGCACGTGCATTCTTCATTAGAGACTAGTAATTTACTACCAAGTCTGAAAACACACTTCTTTACCATGAAAAGCAGCCCCAAGGAGAGCCCAGCTCTAGCAGCAGACTGAGACACCACACGTCTCCCCAAAGCAGGTAGCAGACAAGTTCTCTGTACAGAGTACCCCACGTGAACCCTTGTAATACCACTAGAAATCCCACTGTAAACACGGCCAGGCACCACATCAGTATCTACACATTCCTAAGAGTGTGCTAAGAAATATGACTAACATTAATTACCTGTTCCCACAGGCCTAGTGTTCTAAAACAAGAAAAAGAGACAAACGTCTCTCCACTCACTCTTCCGAGTCTAGCACAAGATCATAGAAGTGACAAGAAGGATCCCAAAGGGCAGCAAGTATTTTCTGACAACACCACAGCCATGGAACAGGGCAGTGGCCAAGGAGGTTGGCTCCAGGAGCAGCCAGTGCAACTCATGGCTGCACAGCACTCACTGGCACACCTGAGCTTCGGGCATGAGGGAGAAGGGCTCTTACTACTGACACTGTGACTAAAAGCAGAGATTTTACTATTTTTTTTGCAAAGGCTGGGCACAGCGGTTGAGTTGCACGATCTGCTTGGCTGCAGGATGCTGGGAGGGTAAGGCACAGCCCTGTGGTGTTGGGCACGAAGAGCCAAGGCGCAGGCAGGCTTGTCATTAGCTGTGGCCTCCACTGGCCTCACGCTGGTACCAGCAGAGCTAATTGCTGCTTCTCTTCCTCACCATCCAGCCTCACTGAGTAAGCTCATTAAGTCAGGAACCTGAGGACACCAAGACAGTCTCCACACATTTACATAGCATTTATCTGCTGGAGAAATAAGTCACGGAAACCCCAGAGAATGAGGTGTAGAAAGCAGATCCATAGAGAATCAGCTCAGGAGTAACAGAACTGGATGATAACTCCCACTGTGGAAACCCAGGGTGTCTCTGTATCGTTCTCACTGCCCCAGGACTAGAAACTGAGCTCAGAAGTTACTCAGCCAACCCTATACTGTCACAGGCTTTCCTCAGAGCACTCCTTGTGCCTCCACGTGCTGTTCCACCTCAGCTCAGGCATGTGGCGGGACCTGACTTCTCTGAAAGATCCCCGCAGCACACGTAATCCAGATATTAACTGAGGAGGCAGCCTTTCAGGGCTGGGACTCCTTCCTTTTAGAAAGCCTCCTCCTCCCTCAGTTAGGCTTAGCACAGATTATGATGATTATGTCTAGTGACCACCATATCCAAAGGGTGGCTCGTTTGTCTGATTGTATCTATTTAATCTGCATGTGATTAACAGCCTCAGGCAAACCGGTTCAAGAAACAGCAATCAGACTGTCAACATCTCATCAACAGTGGCTTGTACAACCGCAGCACTTTCAGGTGGCACTTAGTCATTTTTCCTACGTGCGCGGCCCATCCATTGCAGCTGAATACTTCTGTTGAAAGAAGTTTCTACCTTGCCACGTTAGTCCCTCTGCCTTCTCTCCCTCACCAACATTAAGCCATTTCATCACTTCCACTTCTCAATAAAGATCTGGGGGGTTTCTTTGCCTTTCTTTGGCATTTGCTGTAGGTTGGCAAACACATCTACCTTTTTTTTTTTTTCCTGGTAACTAATTCAAATAAATTAGTTCATTGAACATTTAACTACATTCTCCCCTATACCTTCAGCATTTAGACAGAGCAGGCAGGAACACGGTTGATGGCCAGTATAAAAATGAGTAAGTGGCCTCTAAGCAGCTGCTACAGGGCAAGTGCACAGCTTAAATAACCACAAGATGAGAAAAGAAATTGTCGCCTTTCTTGGCAGATGCTAGAAAAAGACTGGACGTAGCAGGAGCTTCAAGGCCCCACACATTTTATGGCCAGACAAACCCTGCAAAATCTGGTAAAAGTTCTATGTAAGTTCCAGCTGTACTGCTAACTAAAGCCATTTGGCACTTACGAAGGTGCAGCAGGCAGCTGGGAATTCTACAACAAGCTCATCAGCTGTTTCTGGGGAAGCAATCAGCAGGAGCAATATTTTCTTGAAAACTTTGTTTATGGCTGTTCACAGAAATAGGGAACCCCACAGCTTCTCTTTAGAGTGCAGAACACCACGATCACACTGCTTGTTCGTGGTGCTTATTCTTCCACAATGAACCGAAGGAGAAATACAGCAAGACTTGGCTACAGAACACCGTCACAAGCAACAGAACCCAGTGGCCTGCAGCTCTCACCGCAGCTCAGCTCCACCTCCGCAGACCCAGCTCAACACTCACTTGCACAAACAGCAGCAGGGCTCAGACACTGCTCAGGAGCTCTGACTGCCAGGCGCCCCAACTGCCACCACTCACTGTACGACCTGCCCTGAGCCACATCTCAAATGACTGCTTCCACTTCCTATATGTAATGACCTTAAAATATGCTACTTGAATGTTCTCTATACTTCCAGGGATCCAGCACCCAATAGTGGCTTTGGCTCCCTCCTCTGCTGCCCAAATTGAAATTTGGACCCTAGGAATTGGGAACACCTTTTTGCAGCCTGCCAGAGACCGTTTTATCCCCTCAAACAATGTACCAGTACAGCACAGCATGCATCTTCTCTGCCAGCCCTGCACAGCTGGTAATGTACAGACGAAGGACAGCCTCAATGACAGAGATGGTCGCTACTTAGGTTTCCTCCAGATTTGCCAGAAGACACTGTCCAGCATTACAGCTGTGATTCAGCTGACTCTGCACGGTCGTCTCACCACATCTCAGAGGATGGTTCTGCAATTCTTTGTTGTTTGTTTGACACTGACTGGCACTTCTCTGTGATTCTTGTCTTCTTTTTTGGAAGACTCAGTGAACACAATAGTCAAGAACAGCAAATGCCTTGGGGTTTGCATATTTTTCTGTTTCCTTCAGTAAATAAAGAAAGCGTCGATTTCAATCCATTTCCACTGCAATTACAGAATAGCTTCCGTTAGATACTTTGACTTTGTTTTCAATGGCACATCAAAAAAAAAGTTGGAACTTTAGACTGAAAGCAAGAATTCAGTCTCTGAAATCATTAACTCACAGAGAGAGAATTCACAGAACACACCAGCCAAGTAAGGAGTTAGAGGTTAGCTATTTACTAGGTGTTAAGGTTGCAGCCACACACAGGACAAGTACAGAGCACGGGTGGCCACTGAGTTATCCACAAGGACTACCTGCCCTTCGGTGAACCAGCTGGTAACTCCAGGTAGTTTAGGGTCAACAGTATGTGCTCAACATCATCATCACCGGGATAGCGGGAGGCAGAGGGTTCCTCCAGCACTTGGGGAATGATCCCAAGGATGAGGGTGCAGAGAAGATTGTATGTTCACACCAGTCCTCAGTCGGGTAAGACTGTGACCAGACTCTCCTTTAGATTCTTCCACAGGAGCTTACAAGCAGTGCAAGAATGAAAACTGCTAACAGCAGCAGAGACCGATGGTAGGAAAACACTGAGATTTTCAGAACTTTTTCTTGCCCAGTTACAAAGCTGAGGAGAAATTTAGAAAAGCTAGACTTGCTTCTCAACCACACTGCAGAAAAACAGATTCCGGTGCCTGCAATGTGACAATACCATATTCAGGCTACTGGTCAGTTCTCTACTATGCAAAAGCTCTCTGGATTTACTCTGAAAACACTAAGCGATTTGGGAATGAATTCTATCATTTTTTCTATTCCAAGCAGTGGAATAAATTATTTTTAGAGCTACAGCATTGCACAGTAGATCCTTGGGAATTTCTCCTTTTAAGTCTTTGGCAGTAGCTGACCACCTTGTGGCAAGGGGATGTTTTCTCCTGCTGAAAATGGGAGCTTATTTGAGGCCAACCACCTTCAGTTTCGCTATTAAGCGAGTTAGGATTCCTTCAGAACAAGGGAAGGGAAGCAAACACCCACAACTACTCAAAAGGCAGATCCTGAGAAAGCAGCACAACTTTCTGTGATGAACTGAGTTGCAGAAGGTTTGACTGCACACAGACTTTCCAGAAGATGCCCGCAGTTCTCATTCAGTTAAACCTAGAAAAGTCTTTCAGAAAATCACTTGACAGGAGTAAATTGAGGGAAATAGTAACGGTTGGTCAGAGAAAGCCTACTTTTAAGCTTGATTTTGTACGTAGGCAGAACAAAACTGAAATAGTGAACTCAGAGCTTTACAGGAACTGGTGGGATCTGCAAACCTGATTTCAAAATTAAGTCAAATCATCAAGTCATCTTTTGTCTTTTAAAGATTAGGTTGACACAAAGAAGTAGTTTTTCAAAGGCACTTATCAAACAACTGAATTGAGGGATCCAACCTTTTGCTTCAACACATTTGTTCTTTCAATCAAAGAAAGGTACTTTTGAGTGCAAGGTGTATTCCTCTGTTTTCTTAACTGCTAGCTAATTATAACCCAATCTGACAGACTGAAAGAGATTGCTGGCAGGAATAAAAGATGAAGAAATCAAAAATTTTTAAGCAACTGGAAACATGAAGATTTCAGAAGGGTTGCGAAGCACAGAGGGCCCGTGTTGGGAACATCAAACACTTGAAAAAACAAATATTTACACATATTATGCTTGCAGAATAACCTCTTTTTTAAAGAATTTTAAAAGTGCATCAAGTACTTCGTACTAAAACACCTGACCTGAAACAAAAGTTCAGCTTTTCCAAGTTATAATACTGACCTTTCCTTAGCTTGGTTACTAGAAGTGATTCACATAGTAGCAAATCGTAATACCCCACTCACTTACATTTATAGTGCGTTCAAATGAAAAGTGACTTCAAGAAGAACAGAGCTTTGTTGGTCTTCAAGTAATAACAGCCTACCCAAATTCTCAGAACGTACAAGTGAAAAGTAATGCTCGGGTCTTTTCTGGTACCACTTTGTTCAAAGAAACAAACTGCCCAAGCTTTAATTCTTGGCTTTACCGTGGGCTGGCAGAGGAGTCCAAGAAGCCTGATCATTTGGCAATGCAAGACCAAGAAGTCAATATCTGGCTGGCTGACAAGACAATTTTCTGGCTGTAATCTCATTCTGCTAAGCAAATTAAAACCAAGAAATGCTTCCATTGCCCTTCTGGTTAATGTCATTTCATTCACTGGAACAGCCTGCTGTTTGACTATTAATATGACTATTACCAAGAATAAGTTTTATTTCTGACCTCAAGCCAGCAGAGTAAACTCCAAGAAACCCGGGTACATTCACAGCACAGCCACCGCTAACATGTATTCAGATTAACCCTCAGAGCACACATGGCTGGTGAGCACATGCATTACTAAACACAAATACACATCACATGGAAATAGGTTTACTGGAAGCCCACTTACACAAAAATATATTTAAAAAAAAATAACACAATAAGTGAGCAAGCAGCACCACACAAAGCAAGCAAAGGATTCTTGTATTCATTATTTGCTGAGTAGAGAGGAATAAAATTCTGAAAGTAAGTAATTGGAAATAATATATCAAAATAGAGTTGCGCACAGACACGCACTCAAATGCTTTCTTCGCAGGACATTTCCCATTGCCTCTGGTGTCAAAACCTTTATTCAGTATACTTTATTAACAAACGGCAGTGGCAGGCAGACCTGACAAGCTCATTCACTAAGTACAGGTCTTTCAGTAAGAAATTCCACCATGTAATCATCCAAATTCCCAGACACCGCTAAAGAAGAATCCTGTTACTGCAGAAGCGTTCTGGCATTATAAAGGTACTTGATTTCGCCTGGCAGCTCACAAGCACACAGTGAGGTACCAGAAAATGGAGCAAAGCGATTGCACCCTTTAAAGGAGTCCGATTTGCATGATTTTACAAGCGTCTGTTTCAGGTCAGTACCTTACAGAAGCTGTATCGAGCGAAACAAGCTTTGTACACAACACTGGAAGCAAAAGTAACCAAAGAACCTCTTGCTTTACTTCTGACTGTCTGCAGTGTTTCCTACCTCACCATTTGAACCCCAGCACACACAGTAACTGTTTTGAGAAAGAGCACAAAGACGCCCTAATTATTAGAAATCCCTGAACAAACCTAAGCAGCAGAGTAAGATTAATACAGTCACAAGACCCAGAGATTAATCTATTTACCAAAGAATCTGTGCAACAAAGCAGTCTAATACCAGAAGATTACTGAAGCTAGATTTTCAACAAGATAAGAAGGGTCAAGAGACCAGGAGAGTGCAAAACATCTCCCTAATAATGGCTTCTTCTAAAAATAAAAATATGTTCCAGAGGAAAAAGGTTCTATCTTGCCAACACTTAACTTAAAACAGCCTGACTTAAAAATTACGTAGGAATTGAGAGTCAAAATTACAGTAAAACACGTTACAAAATAAGCCAAGTAATGAACTGGCCAGTAAAATACGTCCCCTCCTTTACATCTAAAGAATGAATGCCAAAAAGCAACCTAACCCCCCCCCCCCCCCCAAAAAAAAGCCCCAATATCTAAGAGCAGTATGTTTCAAATCAGTAAACTGAATCCAAATTTTAATTGAAATTATTAAAAAAAAAATCCCCAACAGTAACTGTTTGAAACTATTTGTTTCAGGTTTTTCACAATGAAAGCATGGGATTCTTTCCTAAGAGCTCCTGTAATCACTTTGAAAGGAAAAGAAAAAATAACCCATTGGTTCTAGAGCTTAAGAGAAAAAGGAAACAAATGAGATAGCTCATCAGCTGAACCTAGCTGAACCGAAAGAAGGCTCTGAGGTCCTGAGGCTCGATAATCATCTACAGTGTCATGCGACAGATATCCCAATTACAGTTTAACAGAAGGTGATGCAGTGAATTCAATAACCCAAAGCCTGGAACAAGATGATTCCAACTAGGAATTTAAGGGACCACTGGACTCTGTTGTTGTTGTCGTAGATTGCTGTTAAACATTCAGCCAGCTTACCTAACGAACGCAGAAAATCCCATCACTTACACCAGGATGAGAGGGTTCTAAAGGTGCATTCACAGTGAAGTACAGGCATAGTGCAGAAGACGCCATAGGCGCTTCCCTGTGTTGTACAGAAACTCAGACTGATCTTAGTACATTCTTGGTCATTGAGTCAGACTTCCACGTGCACAAATTCTAAAGGTATAGTCTCAACAAGAATTCCATTTCATGCAAAGGACCTTAAGATAATCAAGAACCGATGCCACTTGAGTTTGCACCGAATGCATTCTCACCCTTACTGTTCCTACCATCCAATGTTTTCCACTTGGCAGTACTAGTTTTTAATTCGTATGGCATGAACTAGATCAGAGACAGCTGCCAGTTCCAAAAGCTTCCAGGGACCTGTAATGAAGCTGAAGCTGCTCTCAAGCCTGGAAAAGCAGAAATTCTTCCTTCCGTCTAGGGCATCCAGAGGGGAAAAAAGCAAGGATGACAACAGAGGGACTAATGAGTTATGATAGCTCCCAAACTCCGTGCTCCAGTTTCAGAGGCAGGCCAGCTGGCCACAGTTCCCAGGGGAGAACCTTCCCCAGCCCAAGCAAGCCCTGACACCAGGCAGTCCCTGCAGCCCCCATGAGGCCATCAGGTTGCCTCTTGTTACCTCGCAGTGCGCTGGGCACCGACTCCTCTCACCGGAAGGGAGCCCAAGGGTAGGAAGCATTCAGGGTGCAAGAAGGGTACGAGGGGCAGTGCCTCTTCCCTACGTGCTGAATTTGTTTGATGTTCAACTCTCGGTCACCAGAAGCTGCAAACCTTTAGCAGTAGATGATTTAACACTGCCAAACTGAAGGGTGACACAAAACCAACTGGAGGACGCAAGGCTGTATATCATTCCCTCACTTCTCAGTGCCTACATTTAACCACGCCTAACTCAGTTTTAAAAGCAAGTCGTACCAGCCACATCCTCCCTTCCTTTCTGTGTTAAATAATTATCTTTAATAATACCTTTATAGCAGGCCTTCATTTTCCCACAGTCTCATTAACCTGGTGATTTGAAAACAATACAGTTTCTTGCATGCAAAGACAGAGGATGCAGCTGCTTCCATCTATAAATAAGATGTTGTTATATCAGATGTGACTGCTATTGTGTCAGCAGTCAATCAGTTACACGAGAAGATTAAAAGCAAGGGTGGAGGTGTATTTTTTCCCCTTTCTTGGAATCGAGAGGCCGTCCATCTTAAATAAAGGACCAAAAAGGCAACCAGAAAAAAAAAGTCCAATAGTTAACGCAAGTCACCTCTCATACACTCCAACGTCTTGACAGGTTGTGTTCAGGCCAGGTTGGATGGGGCCCTGGGCAGCCTGGGCTGGTATTAAACGTGGAAGTCGGTGGCCCTGCATGCACCTGGGGGGTTGGAGCTTCAAGATCCTTGTGGTCCCTTCCAACCCAGGCCACTCTGTGATTCTATTACTGTTTACAGAAAGGAAACTGGAACAGGAACAGCAAACTGCTGGACAATGGACTTGGTGTGGGATTTTAATATCATGTGAGGCTGTCCTTCACCTTGTATATCCAACAGTACTTTAAAAAGCATCTGTGGGAAAGAGCAAACCTCAGTTCTCATCCAGATTTTTGTGTTTGGCAGGCCTATCAGTACGTACTTATCTGTATTTTGGACGGAAGGAATTAGATGATGATCTTTAAGACCCCTTCCAACCCAAGCCATTCTGTGATTTTAATCGTACCTCAGATTTTCAAGAAGGACAGAAAAAGCCAGCATAGAAGTCTGTGTCATTGGCCAGCCAAGGGAGGGGAAGTGCTACAGTTTATCAGGAGAGTAAGTTCAGGAAGCACTTACTGGTACCTGCAGGTGGGTTTGAGGTGTGGTGCACAAGCACTGTGAGCTAGCCCCCATCTGACCAGAAGTACAGATGGACAAAGCAACCCAGGTGGCTTGAGCACCAGTCTGTGGATAGATTCTCATGTCATAAATAAAAGGGAAGCCACAGAGAGGGGAAAAGGAGAAAGCCACTACCCTTGTCATAGGTTTGAAAGCTTTATTGGTTCCTATCAGAGATCTCCTCTCTGATGTACTGTTTTCTTTCCTGATGGCACCAAGTACTGCAAATCACATCAGCCACTAATCCAAATTATCAGTTACATTTCATTAGGGAAGCTTGGATATTTCACTGGCATCCTTCATTCACAAAAGTATAATTTGTGTTTCTCTTTGAGAAAACATCACAGCAATGCAGCAGCCCTTACATCATCCAGGGCTGCTCTGTGCCCCCACACCCCAGCTCACTTCCAGGGCTCCAAGCAGCCCCAGCACAGCCAGGCTGCTACCAGGGGGTGCAGCTGGGACCCCATGTTGGCACCCCATGTCAGGAAACCAGACTCTTGAAGTGGTAACTCTCAAGGTACATCTGCAAAAGACAACCTGCCAGGCAGGCAAACACATCCCAGTAGGGTTGTAAGTGGGGAGCAGCTGAGTTGATCAAGACTACACCTGTCCTACATGGATTATAAACAATTATCTGCTTCTTCCTGACAAGTTATACTTGGCAGTTTGTCTGCACCTGCATGATGCGTCTTTAAACATCATTGTGGCAAACACAGAGTTTAGTTTTGGGTTGTCTATATACACTCAAAAGGTAGGCATGCCTCCAGGGAAAGAAAAAACGTGGGTAGGGAGAAGAAGCACTTAAGGAAAAAGTTGCAGTCATCAGAATGAAGCTATAAGCGTGTTAGAATAACAGCACAAACCAACAGGTAATAGAGTGTGCTTAAAGATCAGTGGAGTTGTTATAAACAAAGAAACAACAGAAAAGAATGCAACTCTGTTTTGCTTTTTCATCTCAGATATTTTCCTGCATTATGCAGGATTTTTCCTGTTAGCAAGTTTCCTTCCCTTCTATACACAACACTGCCACAGGCTTCCAGCACCAATGAATGCTATTTCCACCAGGAATAACAAGGGGAAACTCCATATTCACCAAATTCCTTACAGTGCTCTTTAGCTAACTAACTGGCACATTTACATTAAGGAAAATTATTCAAGATGGTTTACAGCAAGTTGTGCTGCCTCCACATTTACCCCCATTGGACAAATATTCCAATGGAGGAACATGCCAAGGTTCAAAATCAAACGGCATCACTTCACAGTCTCTGACTAGTACTGATTTATTTCCATCCTAGTCACTGCAAGAGCCATCTTAAAATAAATTCTGCCAACTCACTGGTCTACAAACATCTGGGTGCTACCGTAAAATCCTATCTGAAAACAAGCTAAGTCACTTATTAGCTTGGAAGAGGACACTACATAAATACTTCCACGTCGCATCACGTGCAAGTTCTTGCATCATTTTTCAGAAAGGGCTGTATTTTTTCCAACTCTTCTAAAGAAAAAAAAAAATCGCAGTTCCAAATCAATGAAAGGATTTCAAGGACTTGTGATAGCTTTCAGGCTACTAAAAACCAAATTGCATTATAGCAGCTTACAATAAATTCATCAAAGAGATAACTGTGAAGTCCAAAACATCAGCTTCTACAGCAGCGTGTCAAAGCCTTGACATTACCAAGTTGTCTTACTGCAATACTTATTTGCAACTTAGCCGTTTGGCTTTTTCCTGAAAAAAAAAAAAGAAAAAAGGAAAGAAAAAAAGCCTTATTTTTAGGAAAAAAACACAATTCTTCAAGTCTAAGGTTCTCTTTTCCAATTACTCTTTGAACACGTTTCTCCAAACAAACACTGCCACGTTTATGAAGTACAATATAGCCTAACTAGGAGGCATTCTTCTAGTTTAAGCTCAGCTTGACAGAATTTGTATTAGACTACAGAAGAAAGCATCATTTCTTTAGCATATGTTCAAAGCATAGCAGTAGTATACAAGATCTGCTTAAACCAAATACCAGGCAAGCTACAGCAGCACTCCACATATTATCTGTATTAAGTACCGTATATAACACGAGTAAGCTGAATATCTGCAAGTCTTTTCATAGGACTGTTCCCTGCACAAATGCTCTGCACAAAGTTCTTATTGGAAAAAATTTCCAGCTGCCCAGATCTGAAGCTGCCAGGTCATCCCCACCTGACTTCTTAAGGACAGAAGACCTTAACCTCGCTATTTCTTGTGTCTCAGTACAAAGCAACTCCTTCTCCACACCTGTTTTCCTACTCTGATAGGCGTAAAATGTGCAAGACTGCAGTCATTGAGGTCGTATCATTAAGCAGAAAGCATTGCTGTGTTAACAAAGGAAAAAAACCACAAAAAAGAAGGTGAATTCAAGCAAGCCAGCTGCAGCAGGAACACAAAAAGCCGTGGGCATTGCATAAGGACACATTTTGACTTCCCAGCGAAACAAACATTTAAGAACAGCTATAGTGCTACAGCTCATCTGAACGCTTCCGTCACAACAAAGATACCATCAGGAAAGACCATGACCCGTACTGCTCTGTTTGGGCTGTTTTTATTTCTCAAGGGTATCCTTGAGCGCCAGCAAATTAAGGGAGCCGCCATCCTCCTTCCTTCCTTTCCTCCCTGCACGCCTCCCCACCCCAGCTACTTGCTACACAAGTGGTTTGCTTATAGACAGCCAGCCTTTTCACATTCCTGCGCTTCGATCACTGCTCCTTTAACACCACTGCATATTCTTTCAAACAGCACCAACGCTTACGGGCAAATTTACTCTGTTCTTGCATTTGGGATTTGAATGCAGGAGCACTGCACCACATACAGGTGACCACCAGCCCAGCATTCCTCTGAACTCCTCTATGGTGAATGAACAAGCACTGGCACTTCCTGTTTTTTCTTTTTACTTGTCTATAGTATACTCTCTGAAAACACTCACTGGTAGAATCGACACGCCTTCCATAACGTTTGCAGTTGGGGATAAAACAGTCTTCAAATCGAACTGTATCTTTACAAACCAGGATTGTAAACTGAAACATAGCACAGATGTAAGAGGCAGAACAAGAATCATAACGCAAACAAAAGGTGAGAAGGTTGGTGCACTGAATCAGAAGGTTGGACCATTCTCATCCCATAATCCTCAAACATAGCAAATCACCCATGCTAGGATTTTCAACATATCCGTCAGGTGATGGACAAATACGTACAGAACAAAATATCACCCGCAGTAGCTTCATTTAAACAGGAAACACAAGAAGCCAGGATTTTCAACCGTTACTCTTATCTCCAGGCATACAAGGTCTTGGAACAAATTTTAAGGTCAGAGAAAAAAAAACAAGCTATTACAGCACAGCCAACAATATAACCAACACCAGATTTTTTGCTATATTTCGGTTATACTTGGGTGGATTCTTTTTTCCTCTCTTAGACAAAACCCAGAAAGATTAGTTGCTTTTACTGAACATCACATTGCATACAGTGCCACGTTGGAAACGAGTGAAGTTGGAGAATGTGACTGTTTATAGCGAAGCACAGGAACACAAAACCCAAGGCCTGACTTCATCAAAGGGAATGCAGCAAAGTATTACAGAAAGTACCTTAAAGAGGAATTATTGGACTATCTTTCTGGACTGATTTTATGTCCTCTCTTGTCACTACTGACCATTTTTTCCAAGTTTATGACAAAAAAAAGTATTTGTTAAAAGCTGAAAGCACAGTGAGAAGGCAAATCATACCTAAAGAAAAGGATTTTAAGCATTAAAAAAAAAATCAGCCGCCTGTGATGCAAAAGCATTTACAAAAAATGAAAAATAACTTGGTTATTACTTGAGAACATAGGAGCTCCAAGAGCTATGATGCAGCCACAAAAAAAAGAAAGTCAGTTTTAAGATTGAGGTAAACCATTTAGCACCCTACAAACTACTCTTGAGATTTCACCTATTAATTTCGTTCATTTTTTAGATCAAAATCAGAGAAGCTGTAGAGTCTGCTTAAGAGAGGGCTCCCAGAATGGTGGCTTTGGTAGCACACAAAAGAGGTCCAAGGAAACCACAGCTCTCTAGAAAGAAACACAAACAGAATATATAGAAGATGATTAAAAGACAAAGCTACAGAGCTAACCTAATAACGTGAGCTCCACTGCCATGGGAATTAGGGAAGGAACACTAACAGTTCACGAGATGCTTGGCTTCTTAATAGCCTGGCAACTGCAAAAAGATGGATTCAGTCACCCAGGGGTGTCTCCTACTTCAGTCCTAAAGCAAAGCTCAAGTGCCTTATGTTAGAAAAACAAAACAAACTCCCCCCTCCCCTTTCATTAATAAGCCGGTTTCATAGTCCGAGTGGCCTGTCAGGCAATTTGGTACTACTTATCGCTCGCATTATTCCTTAGTTTTGCTTTTAATGAAGACTAAAATCAACTTCTTAAAGTTTTCAGCAAGGACAGAAACAAGGAGAAGCCTTTAAAAGAATGAGATCACACCGAGCTCAACTCACTCTCCAGAAGCAGTAGGCCGCACTCACCTTCCCCTACTGGCTGCCCCTGAAGAGTCAGTAACACCAGCCACCTGCCCTTCATCACAGAGCACCTGCTGGAGAAGGGACAAAGGCTCTGCCCCGAGGGCTTACTTCAACAGTTCTCTGCCTCACCACCTAGGATGTTTAGCTTTCAAGGTCTAGGCTGTTCTCGCTGCAAAATGAATAGAATGTACCCGCACTTTATTAAGTATGCAAAAGCACAGTGAGTTCAACTCTCGCTGTTCCCAAGAAGTCTTACTCAGTCATTTCTAATACAGGGGACAGTTTCTTAAAAACTTCAAGACTAAAAACAGCAGACTAGAAGCCAGCGTTGTTTCACTCAAGCCACGCGCCACAGCCCATCTTAGAGATGCATTTCTGTAAAGGAACTGCACCAATTCATCTCATGCTATTAGAAGATGGGCTAGCATCCTGCTTTGCACAGGGGAACTGAACTGGAGAGGTTTCATGGTGGCAGGCCATTAGCATTTGGAACAGCAGCCACAATTTAACAGAGGCACTGGGCGGCTTGCGCAACTCCAGCAGGGCAATACGGAGTGCTGGCCAGAAGCCCCAGCCAGCTCTGCAAGCTGTGTGCCCGAGTCTGCCCTCCCCACAATCTGCAGCAAGTTCTTTGTGCCTCCCTGCCCCAAGCCATGAAGCCTTGCCCTCTGGTATCAAACAGCACATGCAGGGGGAGGAATGAGTGACACACTCTTGGGGTTACACTCAAGTGTCAGCTTGAGCCTTATTATGTTAAGGAGAACTATAGCCCCAGTTCCTCATCCAAAAGGATGAGGGCAGGCATTTTAATTGGTTTCAGGACTCTTGGACCTGTCTTTCATACTCCTTTCCAGCTCTGGCACTCACCCTTCCCTGTAATTCAGGTGCTGGCAGGTAGGATGGATAAGGCAGAAAAAACGAGACAAAATTAACCTCAAATCATTTTCCAGATCCAGAGTGAGAGAAGTCTTAGATCTCAGGCACACGTGAGACAGTCCTTCTCAGCCTGTTCCTGAGAGCCACGGCTTACAACCAGGTGAATGCTCTTCCTGCCTTTAAAGCTTCCGCAACACACCAGTTTAAACAAACTGCTTACTTGACCCTGCCAATCACTGAACTAAAAAGTTTCAGAAGTAAATATCTCTATCGTACAGAGTTATCACTGAACAAGACAAAAATCTAAATGCTTATTAAAAGGTTCTTCTAGTGAGCACGATTTTAAGCTTAAGTGTTAGGGTCTTTTTCCCCCTCTCACTACTCAATGGCCGCAGTCAATATGCAGCCTGTCTGGGTGCTAAGCATCTTATTCTCCTTTCCCTGAATCTCCCAACTGACACCAGTGCTGCGGGGCACTGAATACACAGCTCCACTTGTGCCTGTGAAAGAAGAGCACGCTCCTTCAGCTCCAACACTGGAATAATGCTGAAAAGAATGTAGAAAAGCAAGACTGAGATAAACTAGAACAACCAGTGTTTCAGAGGGTATAATCAAGGCTACGTGTCCTGGAGACCAACACAATTTGGACTTCTCAGAAACTGCATGCAACGATAACCTGCTGCTCAATGGGCATGGCAGAAAAAGCATCACTCCTCTCTCCCTCCTCCTGCCATTAGCACTGGGCTAATTTAAGTTGCCACACAGGAATGCAGAACTGGTTACAGTTGTTTTGAACTCGTGTCCCAGCTGAATGCACACGTGCACTGGAACATACTCTGCTATGGTAAGAAAAACAAATACTAGGGGAATGCATCAGGATAGAAGGAGGTATCAGGGCAGGCCACCACTACTGAGGGGGAAACATAACCTGCCCACTAACAGTGAGCCCTCCGAAAACAGATGGAGAAGAATAGCATTTGATATCAGTTCTTCATAAACTCAAGTTCAAGCATTACTTCACAGCACTTGTTCATGCAGAATCAGCGTATTTCCTTAGCTGTGTCCTTTCTGATCAGAACCTTCAGGTCAGAATGGAAGCAGGGTTCCTTCCCTAACAACTCCAGTACAGTTCAGCACTCAATTGAGCTTACCACAATCAACAAGAAAGCAGAACTTGTAAATTTATTTTTATTTTTTTTTTAAGATGAAAAGTTATTCTCCTAATTTATCCTTTTTTTTTCTTTCCTGTCAAATGCATTTACTGCAAATGAAAATTCCCATTTACTCTGCTCATTCATAAGTAGCAAAGAAGGGCAAAGCCAACCAAAGCTAGAAGGATGGCACCTTTCAATATTTACTTGGCTCTACAGCTTCCGTGTTTCACAGCAGTTACACAGCTTGGAGATAAGTGACCCTGGCAAGTTATTTGTGTTGCTGAATTCTGAACGAATGCCTCTGAAAGAAGGGAGAAGGGGAGATGAAGGTGCAAGCTTGTAGTTGGGCACCTAGAAGTGAGACCAGGCACACAACAATAACTTTATGAAAGCTAGTGTAGCTAAAGTTATGTTTATGAGTTATATTTAATATTCTACGCTGCTAATGAAAGCTCTGTGTTGTTACAAGCACGGAGTCTATCAATCCAAAGTGAGAAATTCAGGACAAATACAATTCGGTCAGACACTACATCCAGAGCCCAGCTAATCTGGACAAGTATACAAATCTTTCTGGTTTATGGGATACTTTAGAGAACATCAAGATAACACACACCAAGTACAGTCATCCATCTCCATTAAACACTTGTGTGGCATAAAGCTGGACTGCAACCAAGCCACGCCAAATACCTCAAAGCATTCCAGAAAGAGCAAGGGCTGGAATTCACAGTGTGCTCTTTATCAGCGTTGAACGCAGAACTGGCATCCGATCGGCCCTATGCAGCACACCACATACACCAGGATACTTTAAGAACAGCAGCCAGCTTATGATTTCAGGTATGAGAAACTGTTCTGGTCCCAGCAATCCCCTCCCTCGAGTACTGAGAGCTACGCTTTTCTCCAATTTGAAATGTAATCTAAAAGATTCTGAATTTCTTCCAGTTAACTTGTGGTCCAGCAGCACTACGCAGAGGGAGACCACAGGCTTCTGCTAACTAAGTTACCTCCCCGCAGATGTAAAAGGGGAGTAAAAATCTCAACCTCAAACAGAGCTCACCTCATTCAGGTGACTGCCTCGAATGCCTTTTTCTATGTGTACATGCAGTTCTCCAACGGAACATTGCCTCATCCCTACGTTTATTTCACATGCCCCAGTTAACACATCTAACATTCACACACTGGCACGAGAAAAGAAAGGAAAGTAGCTATGTGAAACTGCAAGATGACATGACTCTTACTCCACGGGAGTCTATGACCTGGAATGCAATGGGGCAGTTACAAAATCGTGCCGTGGAGTTCTTCTGGAAAATATTCAGAAAGAAGAAAGCCAATCCAAAACAAAGAAAAAGTGACATGAAAATCACAGCCACAATATTAACATGAAAAAGCCAGACAGTCGGAGCTATCAAAATGTCTGCCAACAGGGCTGAAAACCAGCTGCTGGCTCTGCCAAATCAGTTCGTTTCTGAAATGCATTCCTTTGTCATCCTCCCAGTGGCACTAAACAGGATTTCCTGCATTAAACTCATTTTTCAGCATTAAGTAGCATTCACAGTGAATCCAGCTTTTAAAGTATTGACATGAGGAGCCATTGTTTATCCTCTGCATAGCTAGAGCAGCAACTCCCACTACCCAGTATTACTGGCTCTAACAAACACATCATCCCATTTTTTTCCAAGTCTCACTACAATCTGAAAAATCCCAACTGTTTTGGTTTAGCTCAGCTGAAAACAACAAGTTTTCGTTGCTTAAAGCAAGCAAAAGCTTCAAAGGGTGCAAGAGGCCCCCAACAAAACGCTCTACAGCACAGCCTGGGTAGACAGCAGTGTCATGTCATGCTTCTAAAGTCTGTAACTGTTACTTTAGACAAGGAAAAAGCAGCGAAATGAATGAGATCCTTCTTTAACAGATTTATTCAGTGTTAGGATCATTTCTGTACACCTTTTTCTATTATGTAAAAATTGTATTTGGGGTGGCAAACAAAGGGCTACAACTGCAGCTTAGGCTCATTTGCAGAGCGATCTCTCTCTCATTACCAAACAATTACCGTTTATTATCTCTAACCTGCCTTCCAGCAAACGAAGACGATTCCCATTCACCTGCACTTCATGAATACTGCAGCAGTAGTAAATCCCTCGCAGCAGCCGTGCTCTAACAGCGTATCAGAGAAAGGAAGAGCCAAAAAGATGACTCCCAACCCTCGGGCACATGCTCTGCTAATGCCTGCACACACATCGCAACGCGGCTTGGCACAACTGAGCCACGAGTGACTCGGTGTGGTTTGCGATGGGCTCCTCAAGGAAACAGCTTTCAGCGTGCAATCTCGTCAAAAACATGTTTTCTGAACAGTCATTTTGTCTCCATTCCCCTTTTCATTATTACTATACACCTGCTCCCTTACATCACCACCCAACTGAGACAAATAGCTAAACATCCAAACACTGATCTTTCCCATACTCGCCTCCTTTAACTCCAGACTCAAAAGGAAGAATATGGGAACCCCCTACAAGGTCTAGCAACAAAGCTACAGCAAATCAGAGCCCAAGCAGTCATGAGGAGAAGGTGAGAAGTGAAATAGTGATAGTGCTAGACAGAACTCTGAGGACAAGCCATTGAAGAACCAAGTGCTGTACATCAGAGCCACCTTTGGCAGCAACTTATTCAGGTGAGATACGGTTTAGCGGTCTTCTGTTTTGCTCCATAGAAATTCATTTCCTTGAGCACACTGATCCAGCAAACATGCCAGAAACTCACGCTGAAAGACACCATCATAGCTGTTAGTTTCCTCTTTCTCACTAGCTATCGATAGCACATATCAACAGCTTTTACAGCATGCCTCCAATACTCCATCACAACCATGAGCTCATCCTGACTCGTGGTCAACTTCCAGTAACCTTCCATTACACAGAATTTAAAAAAAGAGAATCCACGACCCCCACCTCTTATCTTCTAAAAAGCAACTTTTCTCTTTTACACAGACATCCATTGGATACACGCAACCAACAGGATGCACTTTCTGTTTAGAGCTGCACAAAAATACAGGAAAGCGGTCACTGTTTTCAGACATCACAACAACACAAAAATGTTGCTGTGAAAAAGAAAGCCATACAGTTAAGATATTTGACAGATGACATTTAGAACTGCAAGCAAATTCCAAGTTCTCTCAGACAACACAGATTTCATATTTCGTTTGCAGTAAGATCTCATTTTCTCCTTACATGCAATTAAAATCTTCACCTTTACGTCATTTTACATAAAGCAAGGCCACAAAATCACAATAAAGGATTTAAAGCACCTTATTTCAAAACCTTGCAGGTCTTGGCCCGTGATATCCACAAAGGCTACAAAAGCAAACATAAAACTCTCAAGAGTACGTGCCACTTTTAGTGAAGATGGGAGCTCCGAGATCAAGGCGATAGATGGCAGATGCCAATCAAGAATTTACGATTTATATCCTTAGAATGGCAATTTCACTATTGAAAAGCATTCAAGCAAGCCATTTAGTTGACATCACCACGTCCAAGCATTACAGAAGCTTCTTAACTGAAATACTGAGATTATAAGCTGGATCAATTTACAGGGTTCATGACTTTAGAGGGCTATCTTTTTAGGCTTCATTTAATTACACTATAACTTTTGTGCATGATAGTTGGTGTAATCACACTGCAGAGCTCAAGAATCCTTATTACAAGCGATTAAAAGAAAACCCTGTGTTTCCTTTCAAAGGAATTGGTCTCTAAACAGTTTTAGCCCACCTGAAATCTGTACACATACAAACCATTAGGGAGCCTGTTCTACATACTCTGATATGTTCTACATTCTTCTTAATACGTTAAGAAATCAGCAGAAATAATTATCAAGACAATATACATTAAAAACGTGCTTTGAAGGATGCAACATAGCTTTTATTGCGCAGACAAATACGAGTGCTTCAGCAGCACCGCTTCCAGCCCATGCACTGCATGGACACCTGGCAGTTCACCTTAGAAAGCTCTGCACCAGGAAAAAAGATGGAAGAAAGAAGTAAATAGAGCAAAATGAATGAAGACTGCAGAAGCTTCAGCTAAGCCTCCTGACAGTATGAAAAAGTTGGAAGTTACCAGAAAAAAGGCTTCTACCAGTATCAGCAAGGACAGTAATAAGCCCTGAACTTCACAGGCAAACAGTAGCTTGCCTTACATTAATCACAGAGTGGTTTGGGTTGGAAGGGCCCTTTAATTTCATCTAGATCCAACCCCCTGCTGTAGGCAGGGTCACCTCCCTGTAGCCAGGTTGCTCACAGCCCCATCCAGCCTGGCCTTGAATGCTACCAGGGACAAGGCATCCACAAGCTCTCTGGGCAACCTGTTCCAGTGTCTCACCACCCTCACAGGAAAGAATTTCTTCCCGACATCCAGTCTAAATCTACCCTCTTCCAGTTAGAAGCCATTTCCTCATAAAAAGTTCCTCCCCAGCTTTCCTGTAGGCCCCCTTCACGGACTGGAAGGACGCTGTAAGGATCCCTCTGGAACCTTCTCCAGGCCGAAGAGCCCCAGCTCTCTCAGCCTGTCCCCATAGCAGAGATGCTCCAGCCCTCTGGTCATCTTCATGGCCCTCCTCTGGACCCACTCCAACAGCTCCACGTCCTTCTTGTGGCAAGAATCCCATTACTGGAGGCAGTACTCCTGATAGGGTCTCACGAGGGCAAAGTAGAAGGGCATTACGTCACATGCATTAACTTGATATTTAAATACAGGATAATATTAAACTTCTATTAATTTTTTCCCCACAGTACCACTACTTTCTAGCTTCCCCATGAATTGAGACAGTGGAATAATCACCAAAAACAGTTATTATTACCAATCTCGTCCAGGCAAGATTGCTGAGATGGTTAGCTTTATCATTACAGTCCTGCATAATGATATCATCATAGCAAGTTAGTAAGTGTAGAACACAAGACTACATCTGCATGTTTATTTTACTCTGTATATTACCTTCCTATTTGCTACACATGTGAATTGGCATCAGTTTTTTTTCTTTTTGTAACTGAACTGTGCATTTTAAATAATGGCATAAAATGGCATATATTTCATCCAGCACAAATCAGACCCTTTTTCAAAGCCACAAAGGCTGTTTTGTTCCAGGCATTCACTTGTCCAGTATGCAAAGTATAGCTGTCCATCAGCTAGCATCCCTGACAGCATAATTGCTAAGCAGAATGTAAAAAACATGAGGAGGGCCAGAACTAAGAGAAATACCAGTATTGTCACATGCCCTTGGTACTAATTTCAGATTCTCCTTCATTAAGGCTCCCCTCCAGCCAATGCTGCAGCCTAACCAGGAATTTGTGAAAGGTTAAGAATGCCTAAAAAGACATTGTTCTGAAACAAGTCATTTTTGTAGCATTCCCAATAGTTTCCAGAGGAAGCAGTAGTTCTAATCGCTATTGGTGGCTTCTCTCAGAAACAGGCTCAGCTTTAGATCCAGAAGATCCAGAAGTTTTTATTTTGAATTCACCAACGTTAACGCAACAGAAGCAATGTTTTGACTGCTGGCAGGCTGCCATTCCTTACATTTCCAAAGAACAGCTTTAATTTTCAGCCTATGCAGGACAGCCAAGGCACAAGAAAACTCCAGCTCCTATGGAGTTGAACATACATGAGAAATACTACCCTATTCCCAGTTTCAAATCCCTACTTCCCATTTAAAGACATTAATCAAAATAAACGCTTGCTCTAATTATACCTCTGCCAAACCGCCGCATCTATTTTAGCATTAGTGACCTAGAACAACATCCCAAATATCTTCCAAAGCCTGTACACCTGCCACTGGCTCACACTTGACAGTTATTTTCAAGGGGTTAACCATCTCATCTCTACAATTAAAACCGAACATTAACTGAAGCATTTCTGGTCTCCTCGTAAGTTTATACTTGGCTTCCTGAAGAACATCCCAAGTTTGCTGAGGGAAATGTTTGTGGCTCTCCATAGGGTTTTGCTAGGTACAGCTGTGTACACGTGGCACACACGGGCAAGGTGGTGATGGACTACATCTTAGAGCCCTTTTTCAACTTCAATAAACTCCGATCTCTTCAAATCTGCTGAAGTTAAGCAGTATGAGCAGCTTACGTAAACCAGAAAGAATTTCTTCAGGTTCCACAAACTCCATTTCTGGAGTTCTGTCTTTACTTAATCACAGTTTATAACTTATTAACAACAGCACAGAAGTGAAGGATTTCTCAGGGATTTTTGATATCTTACAGTTCACAACTTAGAAATGCCACAGTCAAAACAACTTCGTAGGGGAACATAGGGCAGGTGCACCAGCAAGACGGTACGTAACCAACAGAACCAACTCTGGTTCGTGTCCCTCTTTCTCCAACCCGGGGAAAAAAGAAGTTCTAGTCGGAGAACTACACAGATGGGATTGCTTGAAAGGCCATCGATGAATGCCTGATATCTTCAACACGCACCCTTTATTAACGTTGTTGCAAAAAAAATGAAGTCCACAAAAGAAACAGTTTAAGGACAACTCTGCTGTCGCAGGCAACTTAAGGGCCTACATGACTACAAAAAATGTGTTTTTTCCTGTTTGGCAGAGTAGAGAAACGGACCCTCCCAATGCCCTAAGGGCTTCAGATACATTTGCGTCCTGCTCCTGGCAGAACTCATTAATAGCTATGGCTTAAACCAGCATTCGCTCGTGGCAGCTGCTGACGGACCACTCATCTGCTCACTGCTGGCTCCTTGCTACGCGTGACACGTGCTGCTAAATGCAGGCTGTCAGATGTGTTGAAATGATTCACTTCTAAATATGGTAAATCTAGGTTATGACTACTTAAAGAAGTTGCTCCTTAACTGCAGATGTTAAAAATACTGTCAGTTTTACTGTCAAATTTGGCAGTATTGTTTTTGAAGGGTATAAAAAAAAATTATCATCAGTTAGAAGAAAAAATGTAGCTTTTTCCTCTGCTTACAGAGCAAGGTTTAATTAAATAGTGAGGCCTCCTATCTGCAACAACGCAGCTGCAAGAAACAAAGCAGTCACAGAGTACAGAAAGTCTATTTTTTGCCACTATAGTTTGCCCAGCAAGCATTGTCTCTGAAATTACTGTTCAGCCACGATGGCAACAGTTTGGTTTCCAGACTATAGGAATATGTCTCTCCACGGTAAAGCCTGGTACCTGAAATTCAGAAGGAATTTCTTTTCTAAGCATGTTCATGAACATTATGCTATGGTTTTCATTTCCCCCGCTCAATGCATACAACAGACTTTAAGAGAACAAAAGCATCCCGACAACAAACCCACACCCTACTCCTAACATCAACCTTATTTACAGCTACAGACATCACTTGGCTATCTCAAATCTCAAGGAGTGCAAATGCACTATTTCTAAGGACAATGGAAAGCTGACAGTACTTTGAGACATCAGGTTGTGTTTCTACGTGGAAATAAGAGAGACTAAACTCTACTGAAAAAAGAAGAAATTCAGACTTAATGGAGATTTTCAAGTATATTTACTTCCTTTGTGCAATTTAAGTTTCATTTCATGCATTAAACTGTGGACGCTGATTCTGTTTTGAACTCTTCCCTATTCCACTGCTGACAGTGCTCACCAAGGCCAAAGATAATTTCTTCGGGTTTTCTTCAGGTTTCCCTGAGCTTAAACAAAGAAGAAAGCAGGCCTTCCACCAAGAGTGTTTCAGCAGAGGTACAAAGCTCCTGCTTACTTTTTTGGACACGAGCAGTGTTACTTCCAACTCCACACTGCCACAATCTTAAGCAACGAGCACTTAAAGCATCAGACCTGTATTTTCAGACAATACCGGCAGTGAGGAAGGGACATGAGGTCACCTAACTCCTCAGTTTACACCTTCCTCTGAAGGAGCGCTTTCTTGGATCCAAGCAGAAAGCTACTGAAAGGCTGTTTCTGTTCCTAATTCTATGATAGCTACACTCCATCCTCCCACATAAAAATCTTACACGCACACCAAATAACCAGACAGTAACGAATCAATGCAACCTGCAATTCCCCCCCTCCCCTCTTTACACCATCTTAGCAAGACCAGAAATAATACTACAGAGGATCTAATCATCCCAGACGCTCCTGATTGTCCCTCTGAAATATGAAATGCAGTCAGCTGTCCAACCCTTAAGCCAGCTTGCCTAAGGGCTTCATGTTTCATATAGCAATATTCATCATCTCAGCATTCTCCTCTATCCTCAAAGAAAGGTTTCAAACCGCTCACACCATATTTTTGCAATTTATTGGAAAAAAAGAAGGCTGTTTCAGTTTCTCTTGGTGCCTCTTATAAATAGAAGCACAGTGAGATGAGACACATCCATCAACATCACAGCCAGCCAAAAATTCAGGAACACCTGCAGATCAGTTAGCTTAACAGTCATGTAATTCATCGGTGAAGTAATACTTGTACAGGAAGATATCAGGGAAACTGCAAACACTTCACTGAATTTCATGAAAATGAAAGCTGCTATTATCACTCCTACACCCTCTCTGCAGACAGCTTTATAAAAAGAACAGCCTACAAAGGCAGTCAAAGCTAGCTGACACGAGTGGAGACATCTGCAAAAGCTGCTCTGCCAGTACAATATATGTCACTTCTCAGAACAAATAGAGTATTTTGTGATATAAGATGATCAAGAGTATTTTTAACTGGTTAAACAACAACAAAAAAAATGAACAGAGCATCAGTTACACTTATACTGCTGCACAGGAAAGCATCACAGACATTACCTTCCCAAGAGCATGCCAGTTTAGACAAACTCCTGCAGCTACAGTACAGCATGCAACTTATTATGGCACTGCATTCTCTTAAGTCAGTACGTGGATTGTCAATATGCTGAGATCAAGGAGCTGCTAGAATCCGAGTGCGCTGAAAGGACATTTCTACCTGGATAGAAATAGGGAGCAGACAGAAATAAGTTAAAAAGCTTGGCCATACTGTGAAAGCCCTTTGCAGTATCTTGCAGTAAAATAGTCACACTTAGTTGTGGAAATAGGAATTAACACAGTTCAGATGCGTTTAAGCCAAAAAAAAAAAAAAAAATGGGGCCCAGCTGCTGTGAACTGAAAGCCCACAGCACATTCCTTATCTAACCTTCCTCTGGAAGTTATTTTCTTCTGCAGCTGCATCAAATGAAACAACACGGCTTTCTGAAGAACTACAAATCAAATAAGTTGCTGGAGGAGACGGTTAACAGTGGGGAGGAAAAGATGATAACTGGAAACGCGCTGTGCGCTCTGACCTGCAGTGCTTTCATATTTTACTCTTTTTCCTGCACCGTTCACCTGGGGCTAAGCCTGAAGAGAACCACCAAGTTCTTAGAAAGACGTGGCTCTGTTAGAGCGGTTAACGCTCACCCGCGTGTCAAAGCGGTCACACCAAGCACTGCTTGGCTGTTCTGTGACTCCTGGTGAACATCCCCGCACTTCACTGTTTAGCATTTTCAGCCACCTTAAGAAACTGTCTGGACTTGTGGGCTGAAGGTTATTAACACTGCGGAGTACTTACAGCTACTGCTTCCAAGCTCTGCAGCAGTAATTACTGCCCGTGCTGTTATTGAGCAGTTGCACCTGTTCATAAGGTGTGATCCAGGGAACACTTCCAGGCTTGTCACTATATTCATTTTATATATAAATAAGTTTCATTTTGTTTTCCTTCAAATAAGCTGCACTGAGTTTCTTTTCGGAGAAACAGGGCAAAACACTGACGCCAAATCAACCTCCTCTGTTTTGGAAAAGGGAAGTATTACAGATGGTCGTTTCAAATCAAAGGCTTACAGTGAGAGCAGCACGGCCATGCTCAGGGTGACACACAGCACTGCAACGTTTGATTGGTGAAAGCTCTTCTCTCCCCCTCAAAATCTGGGGAGCTTTGATGGGCTAACCACGGAGACCCCAGAACCCATATATGTGCAACTGCATCAGCGACTGAGGGCTCTGGTCATTAGTTACACTAGCACACACATCAGAAACAGTATTTGCCATCCTTGAATAAGAAGATGCACAAAAGCATTTCTTCACGGGAGCGTTAGAAGTAGGAGCACCGAGGTGGCAAGAACACAAGAGAGGATGGTGTTTTGAAAGTTAGTTTCTTAGCGGCTCTGCTAATTTAAATGGCTCTGAGGTGGCTAGGAAGTCCCTGCAGATAGCAGCTAATGCTAGTCCAATGGACACAGGAGAGCAAAGCCTTAAGATACGCCTTGTTAAGCAGGCAGCGCCTCTCGGCTGTCCACAGGGTAGCAATTACAGAAGAGCACTGAGTTGTCATGCAGAACCAACTAAAAGTTCTTTCTAGATGGCTGTCATTGGAAGCACGAGCAACCTCCAGAGACGCTCAAAGGAGCTGGACACAAAAATATATCCCAGAGGGTTCATTTGCAAGCAGTCAAATTGGATGGGGAAAAAAAGAGGACTCCAGTCCTCCAGCCGCTCTTCTAGCTTTAACGGCAACAGAGTGCAAAACTGCTTGTTGCTAAAATATTCCCCTGCACGCATAAAAATGTATTTCTTCACCCTCACTTTACACTGAATAAAAAAGCATTTCTTAGGATCCAGATCCACGGTTCTTCCCACTAGTCCTGAGTGAAGTGCCAAAACAAGGAGCACTCAACAGAAAAAGCACAAGAAAAAGCTTATTTCTCAAAATTGCAAAGAAAGGCAACTTTTCCAGGGTCCCACAAGTTAATTCTGGATACAATCTATATTTTTAAATATTTTCACTTATATATTTTTATTTTTTTTAAAGATGGAGTAGAATTTCATGAATTCCTTTTACAGCCGATGTTCAGGATTGCATCCTTAACAAAACAAGGGAAAGACTGATAAACTGCTGCCCTTTTTCAACCCACAACCCCAAGTCTGAAATACCAGTTTGGAAAGAACACCATACACTCATGTATGGTATTTCACAGGCCTCCTACACAACATGCTTGAGTTTTATTTCATGCTTAGAGAACAGGTTTCACTTGTTTGAACCAAGTTAAGAACTGTTATATCTATAACAAAACCAAATATAACAGACTAGATAAAGATATCAAAAGAAGAAAGTAACAGAAATGTTCCACAATTGAATATTTAAAGCATAATTTATTATTAATTTACTATTTAAAGCATAATATTTAAAGCATTTAAAGCGTTTGAATTATTGAGCTATCAGTGAATAAAACTTAAGTGCAGCTAAGTTAGCTTCAATTGCAACAAGTCACTTACTAACACAAAATAGGGAAAAAAAAAGAAAGCAACCACATACACCCCACAGAACAGCAAATAAATTTTCTTGATTTCACACAAGTATAAACAGATGTTTGAATAGAATTTTTTTAACATATGAAAAGTCAGAAACCATTTCTAATGTGTGCCATTTCAGTCTCATGTCATTATTACCAGGAACTTCATTTTTTAATAAAAAGCAAATGTAATCCACTGAGACTATCGATTGAACAGAAACTTCATAAGTAACAAGCCAAAAAAAATAACCCCAGCGTGGGCTTGCTTGCTTTCTTTTTAATTCACGATGCAAATAGATGTCAGCGCAATCACCATCTCATCCTTCAGATATTGATACTGCGTGGGATTTGCAAGAGAAGCATTTCTTGAGGCTGGGGAAGGCATCTCCATAAGCAGTACCATTTAGCGATTACGACAGACTGAATTCCTCTTCATCCCTAAAGCATTTTTTCTTACATTGTTCATTACCAAAGTGAATAGCTTCGGAATTCTATAAAGCTGAATCCTGGCCGCACAAAGGGAGCAGAAATAGAGAACCTCACAAAGAAAAGACTGCAACTGAAGAGAATAGGAAGAGCAGAGAATAAAGCAGTAGAATGAGTGGACGGAAAAAACTCCCAGCTGGTCCCAACTGTGAGACCCTAAGAGGCTTTTTTTCTTTACCTGGCTTTCTATCAGGTCGTTATCTTGCCACTACCTGGAAGTTTCTCACTATTTTCTCCATCTACCTTGGATCAGAATGCAATCTTTGATTAACAGACGGCCTCATTTTTATATTCATATTCTTTTTAATCGTAGGAAATCATGTTCTCAATAGTTCTTATGAGACAGTTAAGTAATGGGGAATTTCTTCTTAATATTCCAAAAGTAGGGAATCCATGATTGAGTTAACTCAGAACGTTTGGAGAGCTACCCTACATAAACGTACCTCCCAAGCTAGTGGGCTCATAACTCAAGCTTCCTCATACACTCACAATTGCAGCCTCACCAGGTTTTGCAGGTGTTCTCCAAACAGGTCTTTCGCGACTCTCCATCCACCAAAGCAGCTGCAATGCAGATCTCTCTCAAGCCATACAGTCAGACCTGGAGTCTGCTCAAATGACTCAACCTCAGCGTCCTGCTGCCAAACACCATGGTGTGGCCTGCAGCTCTGTCACTGGCTGCAGCAGCAGCTCCCGTACAGAACAACCAGCTCTTGCTCCTCCAGCTACTTACAGTCACTGCTTTATCTTCTGGTAACAAATCACACATCCATCTTAAGGTAATTCATTCTGACATTTTAGAGAGCATTTAGATACGAAACTAAGACATGAAGTGAATGAAAGCAAATGCACAAAAAACATAATTTTCAACACTCATCGCCTGGCCTCTCACCTCACTTTGCAGCTGCCAGGTCTACTCATTAATCTGAGCACAGAATTGCTCATTTCTGCATGCAGTCTTACTGCAGTGCTTTCAAGGCCAGCTTCCAACAGACACCAGACAGGCTGAAAAGATGCTTACCTCCCTTCTGCATTTTACAGCTGGGAAACAAGGCATAGGAGTTAATAAGGCTTGAGTGTTTGTTTTGTCTTGTTTGTTTTGTCTTAATTGTAGGACCCTGTTATTTTACAGGTTTAGCAATTAGGAAAAGGAGAAAATTATAATGCAGCCTCCTTACTATGGTGAATATTTAAGAGTGAGAACAGGCTGCCCAGAGAGGCTGTGGGTACCCCATCCCTGGAGGTGTTCAATGCCAGGTTGGATGGAGCCCTGGGCAGCCTGGGCTGGTATTAAATGGGGAGGTTGGTGGTCCTGCACGTGGCAGAGGGTTGGAGATTCGTGATCCTTGAGGTCCCTTCCAACCCTGGCCATTCTGTGATTCTGTAAAGCTCTAAAAACATTCAAGCTCCTCACCCTCTGCAGACTGTATGGAAAAGGGAGCAGGAGCAGCTCACACGCTGGCTGAGCCCCTAGTCCTCACTATCAAAAAGGCACTTGTATTTAATCTCACGTTTTATTTAAATACAGAATGCAAAATTGATAACACAACCAGTGGGGCAACAAGAAGGTTAGAAGCAGGGTGAATATACCCAACTAATTTGTTTGCTGTGCCTTCTTAACAAATGCCACAGTACCTGTTGGAGTAAATTTCAATCAGTCTGGCCAGTACTTCAACATGGAACAGCTAAGAGAAGCCTTACGTTCACTAAGCTGGTTCCACAAGTCTCTTTCAAACACTGCTACACATTAAGAATGAGGTTGTCCAATAGCAACAACTCAACTCACAAACGGTTTCTTGAAACCCGTTCAAGGCAACAGATTGGAAAGCCTATTAGAAGAAAATAGAAAGCACTAAACACAAGTCAAGTCCATTATAAGAAATCACAAAGCAGCCAGTTACAGGGACCTGAAGTTCACAAGAAGTTGCACAATTGTTTGAAAATCAGGACTGTCAACACAAGTTTATGGCATTACGGAAGAACAAAACAGTACGAAACCAAGTCACAGGGCCAAACAGTCACTGCAGAGTACAAGTCAGTCACTATACCACACTGACACAAACAGGAGGAGTTACAGGTCATCAGACTCAGGAAGTACACAGGATTAAATGCAAGAAGAAAAAAAAGATAGCAACTGTGACAAGAAGACTTGGCAGCAGGGCCTTTGCTTAGATAAGCATTTATAATTTTGACTTAAATTATAGCTAACTTTCAAATTCCTTAGAGTAATACCTGTTCCTCAAGAGTACTCTGGAGCACTGATTGCCTCATGCAGTCACACCAGGAGCATGCAAGTTCGGTCAGCACTGCATGGGCAGAACAGCACAAGCTTGAATGACTAAGCAGTGCTGTGCAAGAAATTAGCTCCGCATTTAAGACCTTGCACTGAACTCCAGCCACCACAAAAGCAGTTATTTCGTCAAAAGCATTTGTTGCACTTCTATCCCACATCTTTACTGCCCTCAGAATTACCACACTCTCTCAGAAGACTAGTTGAAAAGAATGCCTTTTGTTTGTACAAAGGGGGGGAAAAAAACCTCTCCCAACCCTAGAATTAACAAAAAAGCCTTATTCATTTCATGACCTTGGGCTTTGTTTTCTCATCTCCTCCAAGATGGCAGAGACAAAGCGATGTTGGTACAAGACCATGCCCCTAAATGCCTGGTGGAAGTACACAGAATGGCTGAGCATTTCTCCCACGTACGTACATACTCCAGTCTAAAATAAAGTCATTATGACCTTCCAGTACTTAAAGGGAGCTTATAAATAGAAGGGAAAACAACTTTTTTTTTTTACACTGTCTGGTAAAGATAGGACAAGGTGGTGAGAGGGACAGTTTAAACTAAAAGAGGGGAGATTTAGGTGAGACATTAGGAAGAAGTTCTTTCCTCAGAAGGCGGTGAGGCTCTGACACAGATGCCCAGAAAGCCGTGGGTGCCCCATCTCTGCAGGTCCTCGAGGCCAGGCTGGATGGGGCCCTGGGCAGCCCGAGCTGATGGGAGGCAGCCCTGTCCATGGCAAGGCTTGGGGCTGGGTGGGCTTCGAGGTCCCTACCAGCCCAAGCCATTCTATGATGATGGTCTGAAATGCGAAATGAGCCCTGCCAAACAGGATAGAGCACAGGTTCCTACGCCCCCCACACCCCAACCCACACATGGACAGTGTTCAAACTTGTAATGCTTTCCAATAAAGCAGTCAGCGTCTTTTGCAGCTCAATCACTTGTATAACTGACGCGGACACAGGAGACGATGAAAAAACAGTACCGTTATTGGAAGTGAAGCAATACAAGCCACAGGCAGAGCCTGAAATCTGCAGAGCTGAGGAACTGTGCTTTCACTGTGGAAAAATACTTTCTGTACAGCTCCTCACGGGAAGGAGCAGGGAGAGGACATGCCAGAAACCCACAACAAGTAGCATTTTTGGAATAAGGCACTTCCTGACCTTTGCTTCCAGATAAATCTGAAACAAGATGATGTCTATAAATAGAAGAAATCAGAAAGAAATCAAGTAAGAAATCGTGTAATTTGTACGAAGCGGGATTTTGCAACTCACAAGGCACTCTCATGTCCATTCCACCACATTAACTGCACTTAATGCATTACAGTATAGTTTCAGTATTTAATATGAGCACCTCAAGTTTGCTACCCTTTCACACATCCAGCAGTGCTGCCAAGTTCAAGCTGCCTATTTCCTACTGCAACTAAGAGCACCCTGGAACAGCCAGGGTAGGCATTAATTCATTACATGTAGTCTATAAAGTCATCTTGGGAGCTGCATTTTAGCAGCTGTCTAGCTGCAGAGGTGTCAGCTGCATGCCGGCCTGTCAAATTGGGACAGGCACCTTCTAAAAATATACAGCTGTGTAAGGGGGAGCAAGCATCACGGAGCTATCACCAAGACTGCTTTTTGGAGGAAAAAAAACAGAATAAAATACGCAATAAACCGGGATGCCTTATGAAACTACCTACAGTTCACTGCAGGACTACTTCACCTAAGAACTATTTCTGAAGGCCAGGGCAGCCATCAGAGCACCTGTTCCAAACAAATCCCCTTTGTTTAAGAGACGTGTAAGGGAACTCCTGTGCTAAGATGTGGGCCAATGTCAACAGCAAGCCTTCCTGGGTTTATTTAGGTTGTGTCTCTGCAAACTGTGCTACTTTCGTCACAGCTGAATGTTCATTTACCATCCAGCTAAGACAGACTGCACAAAAAGTTTTTTTTTTCTTTTCTTTTTTTTCCTTCTCTTTTACATTCACATAGAATATTCACTCACACAAGAACGCTTGTGAGACCTTAAAAAGCAAAGTTAGTTCATCAACCCTACACAGTTCAAGGTTTGGCATATGCCAATTCAAATGAGGATGAACTGAGGGCATTTCTACGTTTCTTCTACAAGTGGACAGTATTTTCTATAATATACACCGCAGAGTACTTTGTAAGTAAAGAGGAATTTCCTTCCCGCTCTGAAATTAATACACATGAATGAAAGCATTAGCTAAGGCTACCTAAGTGTTTCTCTAAGTGCTCTAATAAGAAAAATAGAGGAGGTGGTTACTTTAAGGTACAAAATTAAAACCACCAACAGGGGTATAAAAAGGGAAAACATAGAAGCCATTGAATTATCAGGACAGATATTAAACCGTAGCAGCAGGCTAGGTACAGTGAGTAAGAGAAGAAATGGATAAAGGATTCACGTTCCACCTGGGCATTCAGAAATGCACCATCTTCCCATGCAGACCAGTAGCACACAGTGCTGCAAACCTCGAGGTTCTCCACTCCAGTCACCGAACACTGCTTTATAAAGCTAACAAAGCACTTTGTACACCAGCACATCGTATACACAGCCACTATTTTCCAGAAATATCCAGTTGCCTAGATATTGTTCAGCTTCTGAACAGAGACTTCACTAAGTAGAGTTATCCTAAATAAAAGCCTTACAAGCTTCTTCAAGAGGATTTAGGAGCAATGGAGACCAGCTATTCACAGTGCCGTGCCTAGCAGAAAGAGCTAGCAGCACTAAAACAGACGGCTGCCTCAGACACAGCAGAGATGCAATAAACTCCTCTCCTCCGCCCTCTGAAAACCTCTGCACCAATTACTCTTCCCTCAGCGTTGTTGCCTCAAATCATTTTTAACAGCCAAGCTTGAGCTGCGTTGCCATCTGATAGTCAATGGGCAGCCTGCGACCAAGGAGCAGTCATCATTCAAGTAAATCATCACAAATTAAAATGAGACAGCAGCTGAAACTAGCATTTCCCAGCTGCCACAGAGCAGCGCAACAAGGCTGGAAACACCTTTACCCTCACTACAGCCCTCCTGGTCAGCATGCTGCTCCACACCTGCATCACACAGGAAGAGATGCTCGGTTCTCAGAGCAGGGTGCTCGCAGACAGATTTGATGCATCACCCAGTAGTGTACGCCACACATCAACAGAGAAGATGAAATGCAACTCAGACAGAGACCTTCATAATTACCTTTCCATAGTTTAGAGTGAAAACTGCTTTACTCAGTCTTTACTGACTACTCACTCACTACCTCTGTCGCTGGGAACAGAAAATACTCAGCCACTGCATCAATAAAAAGGAGCTTAATAAATCAGAGCACATAACCAGCACTTATAACAAACTGGTACAAAATCTCATTTCTTGTTCCATTGACCATCCTCCATAAACTATAGCTCCCATATTACTTTTTTTAGATACATCTGCTACTTATTCCTTTGAGACTACAGCCAGAGAGGAAACAATCCAATCAAACTGAGCTTCTCTATACCTTCAACCTGTATTTCATCCACAAGCTAAATGAATATTTTACAAAGGCACAGTACTAATGTAACTTCAATCAATGAGCCATTTACAGCTGCCAGCAGGGAAGCGGCCATTCATTAGCCACCCTCATCAGGAAATCACAACTCAGGTCAAGACCAACTGGGTCACTGCAGCTTTTGGCATCCAAATGGAGTTGGAAGAAGCCTCACAACATAAAACATCTTGGCAACACGGTATGCTTCAGCGGCACCAGGCATCCAGAACACCAGAGCCACCAAGGGCCACCACACATCAACGCAACACAAGGCCAAGATGCCAAAACGCTGACATAGCTACATAAAGAAGACTGCTCCCTCCCCACCTTCCTGCAGACTGGTGTGGGCAGCATGCCCTGTGCACACCGAGGAGGGCACTGATAGTGGGAACAGAGATCTGCAACGGCACGTGGCCAAGGCACACTCTATCCCACTCACAATATAGCTAAATATTTACTGCCGTGTATTCTGATACTCCTTCTGACAAAGCCGAAGCCAATACAGCCATTTGAGCTCCTGCTGGCTGCCCACAGGACTGCAATGTGCTGCTGATTTCGGCGTGATTAAATAGTTTGGGACGATGTTCTGCGCAGGTGAAGGAGCAGCTCCCTAACAGGATGAAGCGCTGTCTCACAGGCAAAAGAGAAACACCACGGGTGTTGTATTGTAGGTATGTCCCATCAGATAAGAAACAGAGAAGCGTGCATTGTCACTCGACACGCATACCAACAGGAGCAGCTTCCCTTTACGCCTTCATCTCCCTCAGAGGCAGCCCTCAGCATCCATTTCTGAGCCGCCTACGATAGAGCAATGCAAACACAGACAGAAATGAGTATTAGGCACACAAAGCCTATCAGGCATTAGCACAGTTACTCACTCAATACAGCGTACACAAAGATAGCATGGCTAGCCGAGCTTCTTACCATTGCTACACAGTAACGAGGGAACAAACACCTACAGAACAGAGTTCTCACAAAGGTTTCCTCTGAAGCTAATCTCCAGTACAGCACATAAAGACAAAGAGCTCTCTCAAGACCTATCTTGCACATCATTAGTTCAAGCAACATTCTGATTTTAGAATCACAGAATCGTTTCAGCTGGAAGTGACCCTGAAAGGCCATCCAGTCCAACCCCCTGCAGTGACCGGGGACATCTACAGCCACGTCAGGTGCTCAGAGCCCCTGACCTGGATGTCTCCAAGGATGGGGCGCTCACCACCTCTCTGGGCAACTAGGAATTGCAGCAAGAATAAATACTCCTACAGTTTTCTTTTGTTTTTTAAATACACCTTAAAAAAGGTTCACTCTGTAGAGGTGAGGCTGCTCAGAGGTCCCTACACAAAGCCATAAGCATTTACTCTCCACCTTCTAACACAAGCCTTCACACTTCCAGTTGCACCAACACCGACATCTGGAGCCATAATCTAAAACACACTATTGCACCACCCAGACCTCAGTAAGAAAAAGCCACGCTCCACCTCTTGGAGCAAGTCATTTTCTCTTTTGTTCAGGTTGCATCACTTATCAACCTAACAAGGTCGTATCACTTATCCTGTTTATATTCTGGCCTCACAAACAGGCCTATCAGCACAAATGAGGAAGCAGAAGACATCCCATGAGAAACAAAGCCCCTAAACAAGCTTTGCCACTAGAAAAAGACAATGCACCATTAAAGATTCCGCCTCCGGGTTAAGTAAACCTAATCTCAAACAGAAGGATCTTCCAACTGTATTGGTGGTACAGCCTTCATTTTCCATCAAGTGCATACAAACCACATTTGCATAACAGACTCACTTCCCTACATTTTTTATTTTCAGTGTTTTTTGGTGTTGTTTTTTTTTTTTCTTTGGGGGGGAGGGTGTTATTTAATGGGACATGAGGTCTGAATAACTATTCAAACAGAAGAGGCTACCAGAAATTTTCCCATCATCTACAGAACAAGTAAAACACAGAGACACAAGTATCCTTAAAAAGTAAGGCAAAAACATGAAAATCTTTTTATCCAGAAAAATATTAAGATAGAAAAACTCCTTTGCTTTATCAGTGATTAAAAAAGGTACTTTTTTTCCCCCTAAGGCCACTGAAATATTTGAAGTTTATCTTTTTCCTCCTGTGTTTTAACGATATATATGCTGCTCATTATTGTTAGCCAGAATCCTTCAGAACTGCTGAAAACCAGATATTAAATCACTTTTATTCAGGCCAGACAATGGAGAGGCACACAAAGGAATATATCCACAGATATATGTGCATAACAGAGACTAAACAGCTTATCTCAACTCCAAAAACAAAGCCGTAAGAAAAGCTCTGCAATAGAGCTCCTTTCTCTCCTCGCTTTCAAGAGAAGTGGAGAACTCCGCGAAGTTCAGAAGCAAAGTGGAGCACCACTTCCATTTTGAGACTTACTCAAATGCATCCTTTCACACAAAATATATCCAGCAAATTAAATCTGCGACGCTGGCGGCAGCGAGCGGCGTGCAGGCTGGGCTGCCTCTCACAAAGGCTCTTTGTGGAGCTATCTTTCTGCCAGCGCTCCTTTTGAATTCCCAAACAATACCTTGCAAAAATTAGATCTCCTACTGTGGGAAAGTTCCCAAGACACAAGCCAAAATACATTTTCTCATGAAGCCCTCCACGAGGAAGTCAGAATTCTTGCACCATCCGTTCAGTGTACATATGGTTGCTCTCGAAACACGGCAATACATCAAGTAGCAGCGTCTTGATTTAAGGAAAAAAAAACCAACATAAAATTCAAATCAGGGATTCATCAGAATGAATTAGTAGCTATCACTTATTAATAATTTGAATAAGAATAAAGACTTGTTTAAAGTTCTGGAACTGAAAAAAAAAGAAAAGTGGCTGTTTTTTAAAGCGCCTTACAGCAATTACAGGGGAGATTAGCTAAAATACACAACACATCTTCTGAGAACACATTCAAGTCTTTTTTCTCTTCTCCCTCCACAGGTATAAAGCGTGAATAACCTGACAGACCGCGGAACAACGTCCCTCCCTCCTGAGGGGGAAAACATGATTTTGGTAAATACTTGCACACCACTGATCTGTTGCTGCTTCTATGGCAAGAACAAACTAAGCCCCTTCTGCCTCCACAGCTGAACTGATAGGTTTGCTTCTAGCCAGCTTCAGCATTCACTGTGCCCACTGCTACGGTTAAATTGTGAATTTCCAAGTTCAAGTTGCCAGTTGGCTTGGATTTGTACAGCTACCCCAACCATGACCTGCTGATGCAATGAGAAAGCAGGCACGTGCTCAGGATAAGGCTTCAAATCAGCTGCTTCTGCTCTGCAGATAAAGGTGCTCTCATTGCAACCAGGGCTTTGCAGGCAGTGGCGAAGCTCAGAAGCTGCACAACACAGAGATCTGCACATGCACAGAGGAATGGCACTGCCATGGGGGAGGATTAATGAGGAAAAAAAAATTGGAAAAAAAAAATTGAAAAAAATTCAAACTTGTACATTCTTATCATTGTCAAAACTCTTAGCAACAAAGCTGTGAACACCTATGGAAAATTCCTTCGGAATGGCCTGGAAATAAAGGGATTTTCTGCAAGAGCGTGCAGACAACTGAGCATTACAACACAAGTCTTCAGCTTCAGGAAGTGCATGGAAACTTAGGGTGGAAGTTCTGAATCAGACATTCCTGAGCTTTTCTGACAGACCGAGATGAGTGAGGTCGCAGGAAAGAACGCGAGCCGGGCAGGGACCTGCAGTTTGGGTTCCCAGGCACAAGAAGGCCCGTCAGTAGAGTTGTTTGCTCAGTAGGACATTCTGCCGCAAAATATTCTGTCGCTCAAGAGTAAACAACAAGAGAAAAAGTGCACTTCTACTTCTGAGGGATTCTGTAAGTTACTTCCCTACTGAGAACATCACGTTGTTCTGTCAGGTAAAGGCCTCGCTCTTCCAAACCGTTACTTTGGTTTTCTTTATTCCCCCAGTTACAGGCTGAAACGTGACGAGAACAACTATGGCCAAGGCACACCTGTGTCCTGACTTCCTCCCATTATCTGCATCCATCTTCCTAGTTATGGCAGAATCACAGAGCATCCTGAGTTGAAAGGGACCCCCAAGGGTCATCAAGTCCAACCCCGGCTCCACACAGACCACCCAAAACCCAAACCCTATGTCCAGCAGCGGTATCAAGAGCAGTATCCAAACAGCCCTTGAACTCCAGCAGCTCAGGGCCGTGCCCACTGCCCTGGGCAGCCCGCTCCATGCCCACCACCCTCTGCTGAAGAACCTTTCCCTAACCCAAAGCTGCCCCTCCCCTGACAAAGCTCCATGCCATTCCCTTGGGCCCTGCTGCTGTCACAGAGTGCTGCCCTCAGCTGCACCCGCCATCAGGCCTCCCTCAGCTCCTCTGCCCTAGGCTGAACACACCAAGTGATTCAGATTCAGACCCAGACAGTGCCACTGCAGGCACTGTTCTGAGGATGCTGACAAATATCTCCTCGTGCATCTCACACGTGGCAATGTGCACACGTGGAACTTGAACCTATTCCCCTGCATCGGACTCGCACATGAAGCTCTTATCTGCTGTGACCCCATTGTTTATTTGCTAAGAGATCATTACAGCAAGGAAGAAGCGTTCATTTCTGGCTTATCTTCATACTGCACACAAACACACTGTCGGTGGCTACAAGTTAAAAATAACACCACTGAAGAACAAGTGGAAAGATTATTTGGAAAAAGCCAAGGTGCATCCTATAATTAAGCCACTGTTCCTCCCAGGCACTGGAAGTGGGAACATCTGCCCAGCAGTGGCATCCTGCTCTGGTGCTTTCTGGCACATGACAACATGCCAGCACTGAGCCCAGGGCACCAGCAGCGCTTCCCTCGCCTGCTAAGACAGCCTGGTGCCATCATCCCCCTGTGGCTTCTTACTGCCGGACCGAACCGCATCAACAGCTTCCAGAAGGAAACCTGAAGTGTTGAATATCTACTACTGAATATCTAAAGCATGCATACATTGAAACAGCCCTTCCTGCAGACGTCAATGTGCAGCATGCAAACAGTGAGCCAGTATGTGGAGCTTCTGAGGTAGGGAGCTCTCTGCTTACCATGCCATACAAATGAGCTGCTTAGGGCAGAGAGGGATTAGTGCTGGTTCTCTTACTGCAAAGCAAAATGAGCTCTGTTTTGGGTTTGTAGGCTGTTTTGGTGTTTTTTTCAGGTTAAACTCCTCCAGAACAGAACTGCATGTTCTCTGAGGTGGACTACGAAGCTAATAGGAAATGGTTTTGATAGGACTGAAATTTTATAGCTGTAATATAAGATGACACTTGGAGAATGAAAAAAATAAATAAATAAAAAGAGATTGTTATTAGTCACAGCTCGAGGGCATAAAACCATTTGTAATTTATGAACATTTAGAAGTTAGATTCCCCAAAGTAGCTAAATTAACTTTGCAGTGCAAGTCTTCAAAGAGAAAATGAATAGTTTAATAAAGCAGTTAAAGAGGAGAGCTCTGTTACACAACAGACATGCTGAAGTACAGGCTGTGTATGTTTCCTTTTCAATTTAGTTCTAGTCAATGGAGTGTTGAGTTGTAGTACGTAGAACACAAATAAACTTTTAAACAGGGACACACAGAATACGTATGGTGCTAAGAACTTCCCAAAGCAGGTGCAGAATTGTTTGCCTTCCAAAAATAAAACTAAAAAAAAAAAAAAGCCTTGCCCAAAATTACCAAGAGGTTTCTGCACTACAGGTGCTCATGCAGTTTAGTTTGCTTTCTCCAACAGATTACACCAGCTCTAACAGTCATTGAAGCCATCCCTACACCTGAGTGCTCACTGTGCTGCTGTCACCACTCCCTGCCCTGAGCCTGCGGTGAAGATTCACTAAATTGGTGCAGGGCAGAGTAGCAATGTCAGATGCAAATTCACATCTCCCTAATTTGGGAGAAGCTGAGCTCAATGAGTTGGTTAGCATGAGCAGGCAGTGAACATGATACTAACACTGTCATGTTATTTCCTGTACTTACATGAAGACGATAAATATATTTTCCCTTCCCAACACTCCGTCAGCTCCCAATGACTTGGCCTAACGAGTTCCCAGAAGCTAAAAATAAGTATCTTCACTAGACAGCCATAGAAACAAAAACATGGGCAGAGGAAAACAGGGATGGAAAAAAGTCACTTTCAGGGAACAAGAAAAAAACAAGGTCCTTATGTCTTCATACAGAAACTTCTTTTGTTTGTTTGCTTTTCATTTCACTCGATAACTGCATTACAGAGATATCTGCATTAGAGATATCACTCATAGCTACATTTCTTTCAGATTCCAATAGCACTGTAAGATAAAGCTGAGAGTACTTCCAGAGTGGAAAACAAGCACTAGAGGAATGGCCAACAGCACAACTGTGGACAGCAGGTCTGATGGAGCGGAGGGCCCTCTCCCCACCATATCACTCCCACCAGCAGCACTGGGCAAGCATGCCTGAGCCCCTGCTCCCAGCACCCCCAGTGCTCAAACAGGCTGCCCAAAGAAGTTACAGATGCCCCATCCCCCCCCTGGGCAGCCTGATCTAGTGGGGGGCAGCCCTACTCGCAGCAGGGGGTTGGAATTCAATATCTTTAGGGTTCCTCCCAACCTAAGGCATTCTATGATTCTGATGACACACACTATTTCCCACCAGCCTGGTCTATTTGTGGCTTATTTTGGCCAGTCAGCTCTGTGGATTTCAGGGTGGGTTTCTTTTCCTGTGGCGACTGCCACAGCACGCTTTCAGTCTGCTGATTCTTGAAGTTTTAGCACATTAATGCAGCCCTGGCGTTCCCAATTTAGCTCTGTGCCCTTCACACTGGCTTTGTCCCTGCTCTCCAGCTGATTTCCTCACTGCACCAGTTCCTACTTGTTCACTGCTCTTTTCAGCCACCCCTTGCAGAGAGCACGGCCTGGCAGGGCCGAGGCTCCAGCCTCACCTGGCGCGGGCTCACAGCTGTCACGGGGAAGGGTTGGCTCCCCGCGCTCAGCCTGGTGGCCCCACGACCTGACCGACCGGTTCCTGAGCAACTGGTGGTGTCACTCCCCACCGGGGCGGCCGGCCACCACTCCACAACCACAACCGCCTCCCAGGGTGAGCACGGCACCAAGGCTCCCGCCCACCCTGGGACTGTCCCAGCGCGGGGGGGGGGGCTCGGCTGCCAGAACACCGCGCTTCCAGCGAGTGCCGAGGGATCCCTGCTGAGGGACGCTTGGAAAGGTCAACCAAGGACAAAAGGAACAACCCGAGTTCCGAAATAAATAAATAAATAAATAAATAAATACATCGGCGTTCCAGAAGTAGGCTAAAAAGAAAAAAAAAACGTAAGAGGGAGACTGGAAGATGTGTAAAGACAGGTTAAAGAAGGCAGGTTAATGCAACGTCCACGCGGCTGGAGCGTTTTTCCATGGGAGCTTTTGTTTTCTCGCACATATTCCACCGGCACGGGGATAAAAATAACACGACCACAATGACGTCTCCGCAGCGAGAGGAATGACTTCTGGGCGCAGGCCGAAAGTTAAGGTTTCCTCTTTGCCCCCAATTTGAAACCGCTGCCAGCCAATCAGAGGCGAGCCAAAATGATGGCAAAAAAACATCCCTAACAACCGGAGCGCAACGGGCTCGCGGGGAAAATGGGGCAGATGGCAGCGCAGCTCGCAGCAAAGTAACTCCAAGTAAATCCCGGGGGTGGGGGGGGCGGGCGAGCGCAAAGCTCATTATCCCGCAGACAGCCGGCAACGGCGCCCGGCCGGGAGCAGCGGCAGCTCACGGCGGGCCGCCGGCTTCCCGGCATCGCCCGTCTCCGGGACGGGCTGCGCGCCCCGCCACGGGGCTCAGCGTCGGCGCCGCCCCTCCGGAAGCGCCGACGCCGCCGTCCGCCCGCGGGGAAGGGGCCGCCTACCTGGGGGCTCCGCTCCGCCGGGTTCTTCATCACCGCCTGGCGGAAGCTGTTATCCACGTAGGACGCCATCGCGTCTCGCTCCGCCGGCGCGGCGGCCGCTCCCGCCCGGCTCGGGAGGGCGGGACGGCGGAGGAGAGGAGGGCCGGCGGCGGCCCGGGGCGAGCGGAGGGAGGCGGCGCGGGGAGCCCGGCGGCGCTTCGGCTCAGCAGCGCCGCCGCCCGGGTTCAGGCCGCGGCCGAGCCCCGGAGACGCGGGGGCGCACGGCGGACCGGAGGCGGCTGCGCGCTCCCGCTCTACCCGGCGCTGCGCCTCCCGCCGGCTCGCGCCGCCGCATCCCCACAGGCACCGCCGCCACCGCCTCCCATCCCAGCTGCTCGGGGCTCCGCGCCCGTCTCGGCGCGGGGAAGTTGCTGGCTCGGGGAGGCGGAGCCGCGCCGGGGCGGGGCGGGGCGGGGCGGGGCGGGGCGGACCGCATGGGGCCGCCGCCTCCGCGCGCTGACCCCCATCGACCCGCCGAGCTGCCGGGAACCGAGGAAAGGAGCCCTTCTTGGGGCTGCCCGGCGGCCCCGTCGCCCAAGCGGGGTCAGTGCAGGGCGGTGATCCTGCCTCCTGGCCCCCGCTGTTCGTTGCTTGGCGTGAACGCGTCACAAAAGCAGCCCAGCAGCACTTAAGCGTGGAACTGCCATTAAGGCGTCGTTGCTGGCAGTGTAAAACCATTGCTGCGTTTGCTTTCGTAAGCAGCGTCTACCTCTCACCGATACGTACCATGCAACGTAAAGGATACTGGCGTTAGGAAATCCGGTTGGATTGATTTTCGCTCCGTGACATAGATTTACATTTGATCAGAAGCAAGGTCTTGTAACGTATAGATTTATTTCCGTATTTGTGAAAATTTATGGACATCAGGATGAAGAATGTGTGGTTTTTTTTTCCCTTACACGTCTCAGGAGACAAAACCTTGCACTTTTAGACACAGGTGACCCTCTTACACCTTTAGACACAGCCGATCCTCTGATCCTCTCGCTGGCCGTGTCTTCAAACAGCCTTCCTTTAAACCTCTTGAAATTCTACATTTAGTTCATCAACAAAGATAACTGTGCATGCATGTCAGCGAAACGTTTTTGCATCTAATACTGATCACGCTGGGCAGAGCACAGGACACAAACAGAGCTCCACATCCCAGCCATATCTTGCTGGCGGTTGCTAACTAGTAGTTCTTACGGGAATTCATTTTTTAACTAACAGATCGAAAACATGACGCCCTTTGCCCTGAAAATAATAATAGTAATAATAATAGTAATAACAGTTTTAAATATTCCTCATATTCCTCATTAGAGAGTACCATTCCTTCAAATTAACCAAGCCTGCAGCTACATGAAAGTGCCAGCTTTTCCGAAGCTCAGCTTACAAACCCGGAGCGCTAAGAGTTCCTCTTTTTGTGGGGCATATGTATATGCTGAGTGCCACAGGAATGCGAGGAATGCTCTCCTGGGCTCTTCTCCTCCATCACTTCAGGGCACTGAATATCTCCTGTTACAGAGGAGCTTGCCTGACGTGTTCCTATCTCTAAATCAAAACATAGCTACCCACTCCATTTTAATATGCAATTAGCTTTAATTCCAGACCTATTACCTTTAACAGCATAAAGCGAAGTGTTTCACTGCAATTAATTTCTGTTGTGCTATCTGCTAGCAGAGTACCTGTGATTCACAATGATACTCGGCTTCAACTGACACGATTTTGGGTGCTCTGATTACGCTCTGATCAGTGTAACAAAGCTCGATGGCTATCAGTGTGTGTCAGAGGCCCATCACATGCCACAGACTTGTTAGGGATGACAAGGAATGAAAGCTAGAAAATTATGTTCAAATACATTCAACATTTTCTCAAAAGTATTTAAGAACATGCTGTACCTGCTCACTCTAGCTTTCTGTAAGCAACACAGTGTTATGCAAATGCTCCTCATTTTTTATGTTCTCTATGGTGGATACGAGTCAGTCCTGCATGATGTTTTTCTTGCCAACACTATAGAAGTTCTTGCATCTGCACAGGAAAAAAACATCAAATAACCATATAAACTAAGCACCACTTGTCATGCAAATCTTGGTGAGGTACAATTTACGGTGTCACAGATGATCTTGCAGCCTTCACGTTCACTCTTTCCCATTTTCTGTCTTCAACAGTAGATCGGTGTTTTACAGTACACACATAAATCAGGATCTGCCATTCATTTTGCATTTCCTTTTTAGTTAAATATGCATATAACGTATACATGTAAATACATAAATGTATACACACTATAGAATTGTAATTTCAATAAGATATGTACCATCCGTGTGGATATAAACCCACAGATGTCCTTTCATCTCCTTTCTCTGGGTAAATTGTCTTATTTTCTTAAATTGTCTTAAATTTTCTTGTATCTTCTGAAGACTGCAGGGCATCTATAGCAGATTCACACAGGTGAGTTCCGGTATGCAGAACTGCCTGTTTGCTTCCCAGCTCTCACCTGGCATCTTCTCTACAGTCATAAGCAGTTCCTTTCATAACCATCCGTGCAGGTGGACTGCAAAGGTGAACTGAGGTGTCCATCTGATGGACCACTCCATGTCTGACAGTGAGAACAAGAGCTGTTCCTATTGGACTGAGTCGAATCCAATTTTATTGGATTTTAAGTCAGGGATGGCTGATCTGTACTACCAGGGGAAGACCAGCTCCTTTCAACAGGTTTATCTTCTATGCTTGGTTTTTTGGGATGACAGCATTTCCTAGAACGCTGTCTCTGTCCTTTTGAGATTTATACATGGATGGGATTACTACCATTGCCAACTCCATTTTTTTATTATCTTTCACAACATGAAAAGAATGGCTGATTATTTTTTTTTTTACAGCATCCTATAGCTACGTCTCATTTTCATCCAGACATCACCAGTGCACAAGCGCAGTATATAACCACTACCCTGTATGTCTGACCTTAGGGGTAGGATAGAAAGATATCAGTGAGTTAACACAGTCCACGCTAAAGTAATTTTTGAACATTTACCATTGTTTTATTGTCCCTTTGCACTTGTAAGGCGGCATAAAATCCAAAATGCTGTAAAAGAGGGCCTGGTTTGTGTCTCTAAACAAAATTTATTCCTCTTGAGACTCACAAGGAAAGTTTGTGACTACTATGATGTATTTCATATATTTATTCAGAGTTTGCCAGTTTGTTTGGTTACATTTGGGAATATTTATCATTCAGCTTTCGCTGTAGCTGCATCCATCTAAAGCAGCTTTAACTAGTGAGCTTAATCCTAGCAGTGGTAACTCAGGGGACCTGCACAAATTAGCTGTCCAAATACTTACACTGTCTTCTGAGAGGGATTCACAGTCCACACAGCATTCAGATTCACAAGGCAAAGGGACCTATACAAAGGGAAAGGTGGCTGAAATCTGCCTTGCAGGAACACCTTGGGAGCACAGTGATGGATCGCAGACCACTATGCCAGATACTGAATGAACACCGGGTATATTAGCATGAACTCTCAGAGGTCAAGCCTGAATTTCTGAAGTAAGCTCAGATAGGCTCACACAAGCTTCATGCATACTTGTGATCACGATGCAGGTGTATCCATCATCTCTCAGTCATGGAAGTGCTGTTAGGACATGATCATGAGTCTTCTGTCCTGCTTCCTCCACTTGAAGAGTGGTCTTCAGGATTTCCCTTTGCCTTCTCATCCTGTAAAAAGAGGAACAGTTGTAACAGTTGCAGGCAGGATTAGAAGCATAGAGTCATAGAACCCTTACAGTTCAAATGAACAGGGGCACCACAGCTAGATCAGGTTGCCCAGGGCCTGACTGAGCCTGGCCTTGAGAGTCTCCAGGGATGGGGCACCAACCTGTTCCAGTGCCTCACCGCCCTCACTGTAAAGAATGAGCAGTAATTCTCTCTGCTGAAATCTAATGATACCACAATTTTGTGAATTATATGTTCAGCGTCATATGCTTTGCAAATATTATATTTAAGTAGCATCCAAAATAAGGACAAAGTACTTCATTCATATTCGTGTTTTCATCATTGGACAAATTAGAGTTCAAACTTACATCTCAGTCTTCTTTTTTTACATTTCCTGGAAGAAAATGCATACGTAATCTTTCTTAAATAACAGTAATTGAGTTGTTTAAGATAATCTTTTGAAGTTCCTAAAACGTAAACATTACATGATTGTGCTGAAGTATGAAAAAGGGAAATTGTCTGGAAGCCAATCTAGACAGGATTACTATTTATTCAAAGCCGGCCAAGTCTTTGGAAGAATTTGACTCAAGTGTGAACCATAGATAGCCGGATACTCATTAATATCCAGTGATACTGCTTTTCATAAAACACAGAAAGTTGACAAAATTAAATCTGTTGCACTAGTAGATCATGCATAATGATTAAGGAAACATCTAAATCTCTGCAAGGGAAATGAAACATAAAAGAAGTAGGAATTTTATTCCTGCACAAAGATGTGAAATATTTATAAGTGAAAGATTTGTTGTTCACTCTGTTAGTAAGACTTTTCACCGCAAATGTGTGTTTTTTTCAGTATTGGAGTTCTACACTGATGGTCTAATTTTCACTATCATAAATCTTTTTTTAAGATAATCATTTTTTATTAAAAGTGTGATTGACGTGTTTGGCTTTTGGTCTATATTGACTCTTTAAATATATGTATATATTTATAATTTTTGGCATTACTGCAGGGCATTATTGGTTTTTTTTTCAAATTAAGTTTACGGCTGGTAGCATTTTTCTGTTGTGAATTATTGATTAATTATTCCAGATATTGCCTTTCCTCAGTCAGTCACCAAGCATTGTTTACTGCACTGCTCAGTGAGCTCGTGTTGGAACTGCTTCTTGGAACGAATCCCCGAACGCCGCATTCCCCTCATGTTTCACCTCTTTACTCTTGTCATCATGTTCTATAGGAATCAGCCACACTCTTCCCTACTGCAGCACACCACCCTGCATCAGGAATATTCCCCACTCTGATACTAACGGCACTCACTGCAAGAGCGTTTCCAATTCCGTTGTTCTCTAATGACCTTTATAAATTATTCCATTGCTTCAAAATTAATCACTGTTGGACGGGTAGTGTGTTTGTGTGGTTCTGCCTTCTTCTTCCTTCAGTCATCGTTTAGATCTGTTCAAAGCATATGGAGATGTGTGGGTGTGAGCTTAAGGGAACGTTTCTAAGCTGTGCATACATATCCTGGCAAAGCATATTCACACCTATATCACAATGTGACAAGTACTAGGTACCAATTTAAGTGGATAGAATCAACTTCAAGATCAGTAGAAGCTAAAAAAGTTTGTATGTTTGTTACTTACCGTCAGTGACATCACGCTTCATCAATTTATGCTCCTTTTGTTTGTTTGTTTGCTTTGCTTCCAGAAGAATCCATCTAGTACTTGGAATAAAACAGAACTAAAATTTAATTTTTCCTTATTCCAAAGAACATATTTGAGATAGATTAGCACTGAGGTGAGCTCTCAAAGCAATCTAAACGTATTGCTTGGAATTGCCCTCATCAGTCCTGACAATACAGTGACAATACACCTCATGTATGTAGAGTGCCCTGCTGCAAACGTTAACTGAGAACATTCATATTCGATCATGGAAAACTAAGGGTTCAAAATGATGTTACGGTCAAGTTTGGTTTCTAAATAATACATTTATCAGATGTCAGTGGTGAAAATCAAGACTTTCTACAAGTCTTTTTTGTAGAAAATTTGTGGAGACTCCTGTTTCCACTCCCAACTACCTCTGTACAAATACAGTGACAAATCCAAGGATTACATTCATCTAAAGAAAGAAATCCATGATTAACATGGAAACAACGAAAGGAAGGAGCTGACAAAAATAAGCAGCACTGCACAGGTGACTTGTTATTAACCGTGGGGCAGAAGTTCGTTCAGTGAGCTACTTGCATTGCCAGGGTCTGCTTCTAAGGCAGACTTGAAAAAAATAATTACTTTCCTTCTCTTATTTTGTTTACATTTCACAATCTTTTCCATTTGTTAAACAGATAATACTCTTTAAATGCTCAGCAGCAAGATGTGATAAACAGCATCTTTGCTCTTCTGTAACAACTGATTCTGCTCAGACCGTCCACCATCAACTTCTTATACCACTACTGCAAAAACATGGGAACCCACCACTTGCTTCACTTTTGATTTCCAGAACAAAATTCATTAAATAATAAATAAATAAATAAATAAATAAATGCCTCTCTCATTTTTGCTGCAAGGAGGGGAAGCTGCCAACAGGAGCTCTGCACCCAAGCAAATATATCTTGTAAATGTGTTTCGTAAGTCAGAATAGAAACTGAAATGTGGGAAGCAATTGTACAGAAGAAGTAGTAGAGATGAAGATTACTTTTTCGTGGGGAGCCAAAAGGACGCTTTGGAAGATGTACATTTTGAAAGACATATGAACTCTTAAAGATTTTGCCATGGGGAAGTTATTTTCTGGGACTTTTTTTCCTTTTTCATGCATCTTAAAATACTGCTGACATTTTGGCATCTTACCAGCATGATAAAAACACTGTACGTAGCCACAGTAAATACAGCCTTGTGTATTTACCCATATTGAGTTTTTGTTTCTCTTCCTTAGCCTCCAGCTAGCTGAAATGGAGACAGCACAGTGTATTTAGCCCTTTGGACAAGAAAGTCTTGGCATACCTCAGGGGTGTCCTCTCTGAAAATGCTGCAGAGTGGAGGCTGGAATCCAGTGTGTTTACAATCGCATTCATGTGAAGTAGGGCACAAGTGGACCTCGATGACCTCTGGAGGTCCCTTCCAACCCCTACAATTCTGTTATTCTGTGATTCTGTTATTCCTCCAGGTCCTCAGCTAATGCAAACCCATGTATTTCAAGGAGATCAGCTAGTTCCTGCCTGTTTAAAGCAGCTTAGGATTTGCTCCCTGGCTCTGGTTCCTTTTGGGGTTGCTGGGAACTTCCATAATGTTGCAACAGAGGATGGGTATGCCCCCTTTCACCTCCAGCGAAAAACACTGGACTGTTTGAACCTCCCAGAAAGAGAGTTCTCTCTCAGTCATGCTCAGCAGCGCTGCTGGGAAGGGCTGCAGAACAAGCAGCAAAACAATCTTGCCCTTGTTTGTCCAACGGCAACGTCTGTGTCTTGTTAGCAACGCAACAGCTCATGAAATGATAAGTCCCCAGGTTGAAGCTAGCTGTGCAACTTCATTCCATGGATGCAAGTAGCTTATAATTTTGCCTGAAGCCTTAGCATTACTCTTGCATTCAGGATAAAGCAGATTCTTCTTACCGTGGAGGAAAAGAAATGAAGTACAAGAGAAAATTTCATCTTTAATTAATTTGCCTTGGTCCTTTGCGCTTCAGAAATAATACCAACCCTCCCAAAGTTAAATATTCACACAGATATTTTATTACACACAAATAAACTTGCTGATATGTTCTTTGAATTACTTATCATTCTTAACTTCCGCTCCTCACCAATACATTTTTAGTAAGGATCCCACACCCTACAACCCCAGTGGGCTGATACTCCTGGGCGATGGAAATACAATAGGTAAAAACACACATCAGCACATCTCCAAAATGCAAAGAGGGGCCATTCAAGCAGTAGAATTACACATTTTCTAATACCAGCAGGAACGGTGCAGATACTCAGCTAATTTTATCTTGCAGGGCAACGCTGAAGCAAGTGGAAGCATTTCTCTACTGTGGTTAGATCCTGCAAGACCGACGTGTGCAGGAGTCGAGCTGCATTTCATTTTGTGGGAGCTCCAAACCTGATGTTTCCAAAGACAGTCTTGTGGGAAATAATAAAGGGATTTGTAGGTGGATGGAGATATGAAGGCAACCATTAGGCAGTGGTCCACAGGTAAAGTGAACTCACCCTGCAGTGCTTGTAACTCTTTGTTACTGTGAGATTTAAAGAGGATGTGGATGTGGAATCCATAGAAAAGTGATAACTTGTACTTCATCACACAACAATTCTCTGGGACTTTTTCTGCCCATCATTCCCACGAATTCATCTGAAACTGCATAATGTTTAGAAAAACCAGAAAACAAGTTGCATTTCCCATTTCTCCAGAGTAATTCCTGGGGCCAGATACCCTTCCCAGAGCAGCAAGAGGGAGACAATACCTGAACACAGAATTCTCTTGAAAAAAAGAAAAGATCCTTTGGGGGTTAATAAAAAGCATGACTAGTTTACTCCATTCCACTTCTCTACCCTACCGTACCCAGCAGTTGAAGGTGAGCATCTCTGCCTCACTAAGTTGCTCATTAACTAGTTCTCAACTTCTTTCTGAGAAGATGCAGAGTTCTGTTCTGACTGGACACAATTACATTATTAGAAGAGGGAAACTGGAGCAGTATTAAAATAAATGCTTGTTTCAACCTATCTACCTTTAACTCATCCTTCTTATGACTTGAAGTAGGCTATTCTCAGTCTATTAGCCCAGAAAGCGTGAAGGAGGTGTAGTTCTATAAGGCAGATCCTTTTTCTTACAGTCTCCTGCTTGTTTATGCAGGACAAGTGCCACTCCATCCCTTATTAAGCATTCCTTATTGGGATAGGTAACTACTGATTGCTAAACCTATTTCCTCTAGATACCTATGCATGTTCTGAGGCTCACTGAAGGTGCAAAACCCCCTAGTGCTCAGTGATCTAGTTTAGTAACCACATCTCACAATATGATCTCATCCCTAGCCAGATTTTGCCTGCTGGATGACACTTGAAGCATTTGTTGGCTCGCCTGTGCAAGGTAAAGCGTGCCAAGGTAGTCATGCCAGTAACAATTCAGCCAGAATGCAGGATTTCAAAAATGCCCGCCGTAGCTATAGATTATTCCAGCCCCCTCACTTAGATGACATGCAAATATTACAAAAACTTTTGATAGAGCTGAGTTCACACTGGGGCTGTTGCTGTTACTGTAGCTACTTTAATTATAATCCTACAGTTTGAATGGAAAAAAAATTAATCCTGCCTTGTTCTTTCAACTGAGAAGACAAGCAATTTTTATCACTCTTCGTAACAACATTTCCCTCTGTTTAGAGGTATGATGTGAAGCAGCTCCAGATCTTCCATCAAACTTGGGTCTCTTTGGCGATGCCCTTTGGCTCCTGCTGTTCTGTGTTAATTGAAGCTGAGTACAGTAGGAAATCTGGCCTCACAACTCTTAGCAATGCTATATATTTACTTCGTACTACTGTAACCTGAGATACATTTTAATTTTTGATGCCACTAATCACATCTTTCATGTGGAGAGACACGCTCCCACGGTGAAACCATGTGATTTTCAGACCGAACATCAGAGAGGAACCCCAGGGAAGTGTAAAGATTTTCTTCCTTTATAACGTTCACTGCACAATGTATCTCTGAATGAGACACTGACATGTGTCCCTCCTTGTTATGAAGCATATTACAAAATGCACACACTCACAGAACTGTTCTGAGGATCCGAGCTTGCAAAGCCTTTTTGAGGATGAAAAGCGCTATATAAGTACTGAGCTCTAAGCTTGGGCGTGTGGACAGGCTGTGCACGTTCAAAGCAAAAACCTTTCTAATGACATCCATCTGCATCTTGAATACAAGTAAAAAATTGTAAGACAGCCTGTCAGTGATCAAGGCCTTCTCATGCAGCTCACCCTACTGTTTGGCTGCCGGCCAGCCCAGGGAGCCCATGGAGGAAAATGGCTCCGGAGGAAGGAATGCACATGTTAAGCAGAGGACAGCTTTTCTGAAGGGTGAGAAAAAATCAGGCTAACACCCTCAGCTGCCAAAGCCCTCTCTGGTACATGGAGGAATGAAGCAAGATAGAAGGGGAGGCAGAAACTGCAGTAGGCAGCGGCCTGCTATTCGTATTGAAGCCTGTATGCCCTAAAAGCCGAAGTAGAAAACATTTTTGCTTCAGGATCGGGTCTGCTTTGCATTGAGGACGTCTCTATGTGGAGAGGCTGGGAGAAACCAGGCAGGAATTTCCTCGGAGATGCAGCACCTAAGCCAACCAAGAAGGCATGCCAGCCTTTGGCGTTAGCGTTGCCACCAAACCCTTCCCAAAAGTCTGGGGCTCAGCGCAGTACAGCCTGAGCAACCAGAGGAGCCCTGCTTGGCTTCTTTCCTACAGTGCTTCACGCACGCCTTCAGACGCAACGAAGTTTTATTAAGTCACATACACAGGGATTGAACGAATAACTTGAAAATGTCTATCATATATTTAGATGATTTAATCTAGAAAGCTTTCTAATCTTTCATTAAAATTTTACACACAAGAGATTTCTCCTCTAATAAATCATAATTTACGTTTAGATAGTACCTCTCATTCTAATAGCTTGTCTTTATTGAGAAGCTGATTCCAGTCATGAATCACACGTTATCTTTCATTCAAATCCCTGCCATAACCAAAAAGCCCCAAATTAAATATTTAAGCAGCTTTTAATTCACATTATCTTGTATCAGATCAATTCAGCACAACTCATCAACTAACACAATCAATAATTAATGTGCCTGCAGTTTGTCTGACCCAGGCTTCTGTCAGTCCTCCTGCCTCCTGCTACAGCTTGCTGGGAGAGCCCATGGAGAGCAGCCAGCTTGGCCACGGCTCACCAGAGCATGCTTCATAGAAAGGCACAGCCCACTAAAACAGTGACTTGCCTGAGATCTCCAGGGTCCTTTTGTAAACAAAGCTCCGCCTTGTCCTAATAACTAATTAACGTATTCATTGTCTGCATTGCCCTGAGGCCTGCCTTCACTTCAGCAGCACATCCTGCAAGGAGGCTGTGTGGCCCAAGGCAGTCCTGACACTTCCCGTGCTGCTGCTCCAAAACTGAGTGCCCTTGTGCAGGCTGTATAATGGAATTTGCACTCTTTTCACTTCTAGAAATTTTGAAATCATATGGCATAGTCCACCGAACATAAAGAACTCAAGTTTTCCTGTATTCCATCTTTCCATCACTTATCAGTTTTTATATGAAAAATATGTCAGTTAGAAGAAAGGATTTTAGTCTCCTAAATACAAATATCATTGACTGCAAAAGAAGTTTATCATAAAGATGTGTAAGAAAAATAAAAGCTTTCTTTTCCTGTAAGCAATACCAGCACACCTACCAAAGCGCAGCATCTCATGAGGAGGTACAGCACCTCTTCATCCACGCTGACATTGTAAACAGCTAAAAGAGTCTATGAAAGCTGTTAAGAAAAGAGCAGATGTCACTCTGAGGGGTATGGTTTACTTCTAGGGTGGTGATAGGTTGATGGTTAGACTAGATGATCTTGGTGGTCGTATCAACTGTAATGCTTCTAATTCTGTAAAGACAAGAGCTGGATGCAGGATGAAATCAACCCCAAGTCACACAGTACTGGGACCTATCAGCAGAGATGTTGACAGGAGGCTGCACACAGCAAAGCCGTGGACTCACTGGGTGGAGGTTTTGTTGTGCACCCACCCTTGCATGACAGAACATGAAGCCATCCAGCTGCAGGGCAGATGCAGGGAGGAGAAAGAGGTGTGAGGAAAGGGAGCTGGCTGCAAAAATGAGCGAGTAGCCAAACCAGACTGGGAGGAGCAGCTGGAGGATCAGGAGGAGGAGCCAGGAGCAAAATGTGGCTGAGCAAGTAAACCCGCGGTGATTCAGCGATCAGTGCCCACCAGCTTACTCAGAACATCAGAATTTGCCATAATCATGCACAGACAAGCATCCCCAGCCACGATCCCTGACACACTCCGTTGCTCTTTAGGGAAGGTTGGCACACAGAGCTGTCATGTACATAGGTCGCTCCGAAAGTGACATCTCCTATTTATTTCCATGGAAATGACAACAGCTACAAAGAGAACAAGAACAGTATTTGATAGCGCAAATTCTCAGCTACAAAACACTGTTTTTTAACACCGTACCCACCATTAGTTGTGCATTTTTTTCATTGATGAACAGAAGGCTGCATGCTGTGCTCATAAAAATATGCACCAATGGAGGTGACCAGCAGTCACTGGGATGAACCACTCACCCCTCACCACGCTCACAGCCACTGTTTGGTCTCCAGAAATGTTCAGCAAGCATCAGTGAATGCCAATGGGTGCCATTTTTTTCCACACGGAGGATTTCAGTGACACACCTTTGCTCCGTAAGCAATTCCATGGCAGGTGCCATTTTGTCAGACCGCTCCTCTGCTGCCGTCTGTCACACGGCAACAAAATATAACAGGATATGGGTGGGAAGCTTCAAACTGTACTGCTGTAACACCAACATCTGCCTCTGACATCGTAGGCCAACATAAAACAAGTGGTGTTACTTTCAAAGCAGCCCTCGTATGTTCTGCTAGAGTATTAAAGAACCTTTTGTTATCCTTGATTATTTGTTAATTAGAAGTTTTATTATTAGATACGGTTGGAAACATATTAGAAATCTCTGCTGAGTAATTTAGATATTACACATATTGCTGTGGCACTGAAGGTTTGTTTTACTCCACAGGAGTCCTTTGGGAGCACACGTACAGGAATGGCTTGTGCCCTAAGGTGTTGACAAATGAAAGAAAAAGAGGAGACAGCAGATGGAATCAGCAGCTGGAGTATCTGCAGAAAATAAGGCAGCTCTGACAGGCGCGCCAGCATGGCTTTTGTCTGGGAGTCTTATCCTGTATCTTCTGCCATCACAAAAAAAGAAAAAGAAGAAAAAAAAGTACTGAATCAGAGAAGAGACTTTTCTCCTGTGATGAAAGACCAGTGTGCCCTTATGAGACCGCTTTCATCAAGTGGAGCATCCTGAGGATTCACAAGCTGTGTTACCATCACCTCAGAGAAAACTCCTAGAAATCCCTAAAAAACTAGGATCTTTACAGCTCTTGTTTCTTAATGATACATCATTATACTTGTCAACAAGCAGCTTACAGCAGATTTATTGCACCCAAAAAGACAGTGGCAGCCTCTCTTGAGGTCAACTATCCGAGCACACATGCAGGAATCATCTCCAGGAGCAGCACCAGAGGTCCCAATAGAACCCAGGAGACAATACCTCACAATGTGCCCATGCACAAAAGCTGCTGGCACGGCCATCACTGCAGCAGCCATGGTGCAGCAGAGCTGTGCTGCTCCCCAGGCACCAAGAGCCTGCAGCAAGGCCCGGCTACCTCACAGAGCCAGCGGGTGCCACGCAATGGCAGGGGGCAGGATGGTGTTCTCAGGTAGGCAGCAATGCTGGGGGTCTCGGGGCATGCAGCTCCAGCAGGGACAGGGCAGTGCTGGTATAAGTGAGAATAAGGTAGATGAAATAAGGACAAGAGAGATGGAAGTGCCAAAAAAAAAAAAAAAAAAAAGCCTGTTACCTGGCACCACAGTTTTTATTTCATCTCATGGACTGCCAAATGCCTAGAGACTCACAGAGGGAAACCCCCCTCCTTTTGCTGTTTACATTTCTCATACAAGTAAGTATTGAAGTATTTTTCAACCATATAATGCATAAGACATGCATGCTTGCGCAGTCAGAGACAGTGATGTGAACTGGAGACTTCTTCCATTTGGAGCTTTTGTGCTCCACTCAGCAGTTCTCTTTCATTGCTTAAGAAGTGTCCCCTGCACCTGCATCTCGATGAAAAACTCACAGCACTGGAAGAGGGAGCGTGGATCACTTCTGGGGGGCTGAATGAGAACCTCCTGCTGACAGCAAGCCAGGATTCCCCACTGGTCCTGGGTAGTGGCACTTACCAAGATGTCTTCCTGCTACAAGGCCATTTGAATTTCAAATGCACTAGTACAAAAGAGCAGGCTCAAGAATCGAAAGGGTTGGACTAAAAAAAAAAAAAAAGTACTTTTATGAACTGAATCTGAATTTGTCTTGGAGCCCGCATTTCAATTAAAGCAGTTGTCTGCATATCAATTCACACTGACAGTGTTTTCTGAGCAATACACATTTAGAGACCAACGAATTTTGTTGTACTTGCATCTTGCAATAACTGTAACTGTACAAATGACTCCAATACCCTCCTTCTTCTTTAAGTGCTAAAATACCACAAAGAATATGACATACACTGTATTAAAACACAGTGCCTACGTTTCAACCTCACTCAATATAGGAGTCTATAGTTACACGCTGCAGCAGCTTCTGCTATTGAGTTATAAGTCACGGGAATATACATACTGCAGTTTAGGGTCAGATTAATTAGGGTCAGAACACGTATAATCTAATATCCTTTCCAAAATTGCTATGAAATCTCATTCACAATTTTTGCTTTACAGCCTCTTTGCAGCGAAAGGTGACTCAATGTAGCTATGAACCATGAAAAAGATTTCCCTTTGATGTTTTAAGTCTATTCCTAGCAATTCAGTTCTAGTTTTTGCACTATGAAATGCTGTGATTGTTCCTTGTTCACCTTTTTCAGAACAAATATTATTTAACAGCCCTGCTGGTCATTTCTGAGAGTAGGAGAGAATAAAATGCATCCAGGCTTCCTGAAAAAGCGGAGTCAAAACCACTTGCCCTGATTCCAGATTACCATTAATTTTCAGCTGGTAAGGGTAATGGATGGGCACAGGTGGCTACATAAGCCCACATCAACCACTTTCAGAACATTTTCTCATTTTAACAGATCCTTACATGAAAAACCAGAGCAGCACATTATACTCAGATACTCTATCAAAGAGAGATTCTATTTTTTTTAATCTAATATCGTGAAGTTAATGGTAAAATTGTTGTTTCCAAGCAGATAGGGGATTATTCACTCTTAGGAGTGTTGTTTTCTGGGGAAAGCATTTTTTTCCTGAGAAACTCATCATGGAAAGTGCTTTGGACTCTTCTTGCTGACTGCCCTTAATTGAACAACACTGCAGCAGCGTCGTGTGACAGCAGCATCGCTCCTGGGGGGGGATCTCTGCCAGGCAATCCTGAGACGAGAGTAATAGCCAAGGTTATTTTTAAAGCACCAGAAGTAACTCAATCGTACCAACATCATCGCCAATCAAGAATGCTCAGCTTGCTATTAGTGACACTGGTATCTTGTAAAATGAAAAGTAAGCTGCACCTGGTTATTTATGATGTCCTCTTGCTTGTAATGGAACAAGCACGTTATTGCAAATTCACGCGTTAGCAGATTAGCTCAAAATTAACATATTACTCACACACATTATAGGACTTGTAAGTCAAAGAAGCAAGCAGTCTTCAGTCTCTAATATTCCAGATAGGGCTGTGATTACTGTTTTACTGCCAGTAGTTTAAAGATCAAATTATTAACTTTTTAGAAATTACCTTCACTCCTTAAAGTAGGATTTATTTCTGCAATAGTGTCCATGAATTTCTTGCTTCTGATTTCAACAAAATATAGTACTCTTTTGTCATGATCTAATTTTCACACAAGTAATATTCTCACATACCTCCATAGATACATCATAGAATTTCTATTGGTTCAAGTCTTGTCCCTGGACCCATCTAGCAAGCCAAAGGTCAGACGAGGGCTGTCATTGTCATATAGCTCCAGAAACAATCTTCTCAAGGAAGCAAAGATGATAAATCAGACAAACAAATCAGATAAACCTGATTTAACAGGACTTTGCACTGTAGAGAATCCTGAAAAAAAAACTGCTGGAATGAGGAGACTGAAAAGTAAAGTTAGCTTTTACTTCTGCTGTCTTCCAGCCACCAGCTCTGAATCACATTTAGTAGCAAAAGCTAAGACAATAAAAGCAGAGTTTAATGCTACTTGAGGTACACTCTGCTGATATATTTACCTTTGGAAGGCCCCTAACAGTGTTATTAAGCTGATACTTCTTGTGTTTGAGCACTTCACTATTTCTATTTTCTTAACATATACACAAAGAAGGGCAGCGCTGAAGAAGAAGCACGACAGTGCAAGGGCCTGATGCTGCACGCTCTGCACAGAGCAACTCGTGGTCAGATGGAAAGACTTAGGCTGCCCTTCCACACCTCCTTGCTCCGCTGCTGGCTCTAGTGCCATGCTCACAGGCAGCTCCACTGGGGAGCATCTCCACCTGCAGAACAGCTCTGGGCTCTGATCTCCTGGGAGTGATGCTGCCCTCGGCCCTCCTGACCTCCTGCCCTCAGCTCACATCTCGCGCTGTTTGTTTTGGCACAACTGCTTCCCTCCCCCGAGGCCACATGGAAAATGAGATCAAGGAACTGATGCAAGTTAAAAATAAACAGGGATAAAAACAAACATTTACTGTGCGGTTAAGAAACAGTTGTTGCAGGGAGATGGGCAGACAGGGGTAGGCAGGCAGAGCAGCTGAAGCTGTTGGAGAAATGAATGGCATGTGGCATCAGCCCAGTGCTGGCGGCTCACATCAGGTCCTGATCTCTGGACACTCCTCAGAGAGTGGGCTCCCGTACCAAACAGGTGCACGCTGTGTTTGCCACTGGCCCTGATTAACCAAGCCTGGAGGTTGTTTTCTTTTGCTCTTGAAGGGGTCAGAAAAAAGGCCCAAAAAATTGCGAGGCAGGCACCCTGCTGCCTGTGCTGTACCTAACAAGTGCTTACCTCCAATTACTTACTGCCATTCGGTGATTCTCAAGAGGAGATATGCTCAGCAGACAAGAGATGGAAAGCAGTTCATGATTCTGAGCCTCTGCTCCCACCTTCTTAAGAAAACAGTGGGAATAAAAGAAAACCGAGAGGCACATTTGCATTTGCAGCAATGTTTGAAATTACGGTCTGTAACAGAACTTAAGCTTTCAATATTTATTATTTTCTCATTCACAAGTTAATATCCAGCACTCCACTTGAACTGGCTTATCCATTTCAAGACAGAACAGAGAGCTGTTTTATCTCTGGCTGAGAATTGCTGGCCTTAGGGCTCTGCTTTCTGAGCTGCTAACTGCTCCTGCACACCAGGAGCACCTCCAGCTCTCACGGAAATTAATAGGTTCTGCTATAGACACACATCCTGGGCCTGCTTTTGCTTTTTATTAAGAATTCACAAAATGGCTGTTCCAAGATGACACCAGCTGCAGTTGTTTATACTGGAAAGCTGTTGCAGTGTTCCAGCAAAACTGGAACCAGGAACTCTTTGCTCCAGAAAAAGAAAATCCACACATGGAATTCATTTGAAAAACCTAACCAGAGCAACAGTGAGCACAACTTGTGATGCTGGGTATATGTTTATGCTGTTCTGATCACGTTGAAGACATTCATCACAAGGTGATGTTTCTGACCCACTTTCCTAAGCTTTGCCTCTCTGAAATCTTGCACAAAATATGTTAGCTAGATCTGCCAGAAGTAATAATCCTAACCACCAACTTCAGCTGGTCAAGTTATTGTCATCTGGAGGTTACTGCCTGGCCAGCAGGATGAACTGTGCTGTTGAGGGACACCAATTCCTTAATGGGTTTTATAAATTCAAGCAGCAGTTCCCCATTTAGCCACGACTTGGTTCTATGTACGTTTAAAAAAGCCCTACTAGTAGATGCGGTCGCTGGGAAATGAGACTGCTAAGAGTGACCTGATTATTTATTTACATCAAAATAATAAAATGTGATGCCCTAACTTATAATTAATATTTCAGCAGTAGCCATGAAGCAAAAGGAAAACTAGCCTCAGAGTTATTAGAATGACTATCATTCTTAGCACCCTCTCCCTCATTCGTCGCTCTGGGAACGTAACCACAGCTTTCTCCAAAACCTCGATCAAATAAATATGCTTTTCACTATGTCTAGAGAGTCAGTGCATCTGGACCAAGCAGGGCAGCAGACTGCGGAGACTTCCAGTCTCCACAGAGCACAGAGTGCCAGCATTGCCTCTCTTTATCTGATCAAGAATAGCCAGCCGAAATGCCTTTGCTAAGCCAAAACTGTAGAGAGGCAGTCCCTCGGGAGTCAGGCCAGGGTTTTTTTCCAGTGACAGATATATTCCATCTTCGTCTATATTAAAGGAACATTCATAATTGATTTCTTTGTTTACTCTTTCCCTTATTCTGCAAGGAAGAATGAAAGTCTAAACTCTGCCTTCTGCACAACTAGTGTGAAGGCATTCTTTGTAGGTTATTAATCACACAGTGAGAAGCACTGAGACCACTTAACTCTCTATAAATTACAATTCTGTTTCCACAGACTATCCAAAGATACTGCTTCCTCTGAAGCCCGGACAAACAGTAACACAAGAAATTAGTGAATATTCTTCTCCAGAAGGTGGAATGCACAGTCAAAAGAGAGCTCACACTATGGGTGCAAAAAATAATAAACCCAGTGGAAAAATCAAGATGTACATAGTTGCAGGCTATATTTTTCCTAGCAGCAAAGTAGATTTATGAGCTTCCTTCTTGTTATCTTTGCACCTATGAAATTCACCGTCTCTGCAGTCGCCTTCGGCTAATGGTGAAAAACATTACAAATTAGCACGGTCCCATCATGCAAAGGCTGTGGATCCACACTGTGCATCAGTGAACAACCCAGATGAGAAAACTCAGGTGATACTTCCCCTGCAGGCTGTGAGTGCTGGCTGTACAACACTGGAAACACGGGCATGGTGCTAAAGGAAAAAGCTATCCACGCTTAAAATGTGTTTCTATGCTGAATAAGATGGAATCTGGTTTTAAAAGGTGCCCTTCCTTGGTAACATAATGCAGCCAAAGCAAAATCATCAGCCTTTATTGGGAGACTAACCTGACTTTTAATTGGGCTGGTGTGGTCTTTGCTCCAACTGTCTCTGCACATAGTGATCTATTTTCAGTTAATATGGATCCTGAGAAGACATATGGCTTGGAAACGAATCCCTTGCCTAGGAATAGGAGTCAAGTATTATCTGCTCTTGAAAGTTCAACTGGATTAACATATAATTATAGAAGCTATTCTGGAATAAACACTTCACAAAAGGAGTTCCTTTCCATTCCCATTTTGCTTCATTTCCACTAGCTGCTTGGGGAGGAAACTCCATGTGGAAACTCACCCTTTGTTTTACAACATTATTTTTATTTTCTGCCCCCTGCAATACTTTGGAGAATGTTTTTATTCTCCCTCAGATTGGATAGACATAGCTTTATTAGCTAAAGCAGCAGCATAAACATCAGTAGACCAGCAGGGAATTGATTTCTTCACCAGCAGTGAAATAGTCCGGCACCATCAGTGGCTGCTCCAGCAGTAGACTGTGTCAGCACACTGCTGGTGATTTGCCCTTTTAACAAAAAATGTGGCTTGTGGCTTCCCCAGAGGCCCAAACCACGCTGTGCTCAATGATCTCTTGCTGTGACAGTTTCAGGGATGAGCTTCCAGTGTAAAAGGAACTCTGGTTGAAGAGCTGTCTTCTACTGTAGCCATTAAATATTTCTAGATATTTCTAGGGTTGGTTTGTTGTTTTTTCTCCCCACAAATGTGCAACAGGTTTTTGCTCCTCAGATGAAAGCCTGTGTGAGGTCTGTTTCCTGAATGATGTTTGGTGGGCAAATCCTAACAAAGTCCCCTTTATAGAGGCAGTGGTGGAAATGGTAACAAGATTGTCCCTTCAGTCAACTGTGATCTTCATAGCTGAATCACACTAAATTTGCAGTACTTTTTGAAGCTATAATCAAAATGAGTTGTAATAACCATTAGGGCAGACACTGTTTTTATCTGCTGACAAGATATAACAGCCTTCAGCTTGGGCAGTAAAAATATCAATACTAATCCCAGGCTGTAAATTGATGCTACAGGGATTTTGGTGATTTATGAGTTTCCATGACACTCTTGTGCCCTGTATGCACAGCTGAGGGACACAGCTTGCAATCAGGTTAAGTTTCCAGACATCTGAGTCACAAAAACAATTTTCTAAATACTTGGTTTACTTGTTTATATTTAGTCAGTACAGTTCACAACAGCATTTTATGAAGTTCACAGCACTCTTCGCCAAGAGCAAAATTGCCTTCATTTTCTGGGCTGTGAAATTTTGCTGTGGAGGCTACTGGCAATGAAATGCTGAGGTCAGATCTGCCTTTGTGTCCACTCTCCTGTTTATTTTCAGTCAAAGAAAACTCAGGTACTCTGGCTGCCTGGGAGCTGTGATGCCTTTCAGCCAAATGTCCCATTTAGAATCATAGTCATAGAATGGCTTAGGTTGTAAAAGATCTCATAGCCCAGTTCCATTTCTCGGCTGTGGGCAGGGCTGCCCCCCGCCATCTCAAGCTGCCCAAGGCACCATCCAGCCTGGCACTGAGTGTCTACAGGGATGGGGCACCCACCACTTCTCCGGGCAGCAGTGCCAGGGTGTTACTCTCCAAGTAAAGATTTCTTCCTAACATCTAACCTAATTCTCCCCCTTTTTAGTTTGAAGACATTCCCCCTCATCCTCTCACTACCAGATGGTGTAACAAGTAGTTCCCTCTTCTGCTTGTAAGTTCTCTTCCAGTACTGAAAGGACCTGGAAGCCAAGAACGTGGAGTATGGGTTTGATTAGCTATTCTTGTTTTGTGCCTTTTGGATTTGCACCTTCACAGCTGGAACAGCATTTCGTTCTATAAATTCAGACCCTTCCTTAATTCTACATTATATTTCCTTGTAGGCACATTTCTGAATGACCTGAAAAATATCCCTTAAAAATCACTGCACTTCATTATTTAAAGTGACTTTGTGCTCAATGACACTTTCACTTAACAATGAAGTCGATTATGATGAATTAAAGCTACTTTAATTCTGGATTAGAAAGCCCAACGTGACTTAATTTAGTAAGCTAAAGCCATTTTAAATTCGTATCTTCCAACATGCGACCATTTTATGAACGTTTGCATATGTAAAAGAGAAGTCCAATTGAAAATAAGAAAAAGTTGCTTTACCAGAAGCAGATGGCTAATTTTGTTCCATGCCATGGCCCTTTTTCAACAGTCATGTTCTTAGGGCAGGAAAAAGGAATATTTCAGTGAAAAAAAACATTTATAACCCTCACTCCAGGGAACACTCTAACAAAAGGAACAACAAATACATAGACCTTCAAAGTGGAACAACTACATAGTTGTTGCACTAGAAGCAAGATAAAGGAAAATAAACCATTCTGAAAAGGGTGAGAAACAGAAACAAACTGAATAATTATTTTCTGTCGTTGCAAGGCCCAGATGCTGTACGTGATCACAGAACAAGAAGGCCCGAGCACACTCACTGCATAGGATCAACATCTCTGGCAACGGAAGGCAGCAGTGATGCTGGCTACTTGTGGCGGCCGGCCTCCTGCTTCCCATCCCCACTGCATCGCCGATGTCAGTACGCCACAGAAATCGGGTGGGGAGTGAGAGAGCTCAGCTATTTCACCTGGAGAGATCTCCAGAGCGGAGCGCAGATCAAGGTAAGGAAGACCTCAGAGCCAAAAAATACCAGAGTGCCAGAAGGCAGAACAAAGCCCAGCTCTGTTTTCTATTTTCATCCTGGATCGTCACCAGGGCAGAGATCATTCATGGACTAAGCGAGGAACGAGGGAGAACTCAGCTCTTTGATTATCAGCCTGCAGAAGCCTCAAGTTATACCTTTGTAAGGTTTTGCTTGAGAGTCACAGAATCACAGAATTATCAAGGTTGGAAAAGACCTAAAAGATCATCCAGTCCAACCATCACCAATACTCCCCAGCTAAATCCTATCCCTCAACACAACATCCAAACGTCTCTTGAACACATCCATGTTCGGTGACTCCACCACCTCCTTGGGCAGTGCATTCCAATGCCTGACCACCCTTTCCGAGAAGTAATATTTCCTAATGTCCAGCCTGAATCTCCCCTGGCGCAGTTTGAAACCATTGCCTCTAGTTCTATCACTGTCTACACGAGAGAAAAGGCCGACCCCTAGCTCACCACAACCTCCCTTCAGGAAGTTATAGAGTGCTATAAGGTCTTCCCTGAGTGTGCGATCTAACAAGCATCTGGTGTTTGTGGTGATCCATAAAGCCAATTAAAGCTTCCTGGACAAGGAGCACAACTGGTAGAGAGGACCCATCCCACATGGACAGAGGGGTCCGGGTTAGGTGTCTTTCTCTGCACAGCCCAAAGAGATATGCAGCCCTGTAAACAGCTGTTGTGTTGACCATCATCTCCTGCCATTACTCAACAAACATTTACTGCTGAAATCAATCCAGAGCGAATCAGAACTCGTGAAAACGCAAATAAGGGTATAAATGCATTATAAACACGCATAGCCTAGATGTATCAGTGTATGCGAGTTCTACCTAAACACTACTTGTGTTTAGTGGTAAAAAAAAAAAAAAGTGGTAGTGCTTTTCAGAATTCACTGATGTACAGTTGAATTCTCTTCTTAACAAAAAAGGGCACTTTAGCACCTTTTCATTGAGCCGTGTATATCAGAATCACAGAATCACAATATGACCAGGGTTGGAAGGGACCTCAAGGATCATGAATCTCCAGCCCCCCTGCCACAGGCAGGGCCACCAACCTCCCCATTTAATACCAGACCAGGCTGTCCGGGGCCCCATCCAACCTGGCCTTGAACACCTCCAGGGATGGACGGGGCAACCTGTTCCAGCACCTCACCACTCTCTCTGTAAAGAACTTCCCCCTGACATCCAACCTCAATCTTCCCTCCTTCAACTTAAAGCCATTTCCCATTATCCTGCTGTTGGCTACCCTTTCAAAGAGTTGATTCCCCTCCTGTTTGTAGGCTCCCTTTAGGTACTGGAAGGCTGCAATGAGATCACCCTGCCGTCTTCTTCTGAACAAGCCCAGCCCCCACAGCCTGTCTTCACAGGGGATGTACTCCAGTCCCCTGATCATGGGGCTTCTTATGGCTCTTCCCTGGACCCTCTCCAACAGCTCTCTGTCTTTCTTGTACTGAGGGCTCCATACCTGGACACAGCACTGCAGATGGGACCTCGCAAGAGCCGAGTAGAGGGGGACAATCACCTCCCTGTCCTTGCTGTCCACCTCTTTTTTAATGCAGCCCAGGATACCATTTGCCTTCCAAGCTGCAAGAGCACCCTACTGGCTCGCATTAAGTTTTTCATCCTCCAGGACCCCCAGGTCCTTCTCTGCAGGGCTGCTCCCAAAGACTGTTCCTTCCAGTCTGTATGGATGCCTGGGATCCCTCCGGCCCAAGTGCCAAACCTTGCACTGTGCTGCGTTGAACCTGTAGGTTCACCCGAGCCCACCTTTCAAGCCTGTTGAGGTCCCTCTGAATAGCATTGTTTCCTCCCACTATGTAAACTGCACCACTCAGCTCATCAGAAAACTTGCTGAGGGTGCACTCGATTCCATCACCAATGTCACTGATAAAGATGTTAAAGAGCACCGGTCCCAAGACAGACCCCTGGGAGACACCACTCGTTACCGGCCTCACCTGGACACAGAGCCATTGATGACCACCCTCTGTCTGCGGCCTTTTAACTAATTCCTTATCCATTGGTTGGTTCACCCATTAAATCCACATCTCTCCAAATTGGAGATATGGATGTGATGGGGGACCATGTCAAAGGCCTTGCACAATTCCAGATAAATGACACTGGTTGCCTTTCCCTTGCCTACTGATGCCATCACTCCATCATAAAAGGCCACCAGACCGGTTAGACATGACCTTCCCCTGGTGAAGCCGTGCTGGCTGTCTCTGATCACATACTCATTCCTCATGTGATCAAGCATGTCATCCAGGAGGATGTTCCACAGTCTTCCCAGGCACAGAGGTGAGACTCACCGGCCTGTAGCTCCCCAGGTCCTCCTTGCTCCCTTTCTTGTAAATGGGAATGATGTGACTCTTCTTCCAGTCACCTGGAGCCTCACCTGACAGCCATGACTTTTCAAATATGATGGAGAACAGCTCGGCATCCACAGCAGCCAGCTCCTTCAGAACTCTGGGATGCACACCATCTGGCCTCATGGGCTTGTACACATTCAGACTCATGAGGCGGTCTCGGACTTGCTCTGCCCTTACAGTGGGGGGGG
>JAPSGF010000069.1:2055429-2161988 GCA_035772895.1 Perdix hodgsoniae
TGCCCCAGTCCCCACCTAGAGGTTTAGGGATGCAGGGCTCAGGGATGTGAGAAATAGTAGAATCCTGGTTGCCAGAGGCAAAGAACTCATTCAGTACCTCAGCCTTCTCTTCGTCCATTGAAGCCAGTTCTCCTTTTACATTTACCAAAGGAGGCACACTCACTTTGGCCTGTCTCTTCTGGCCAATGTACCTGTAGAATGTCTTCCTATTGTATTTCACATCCCTTGCCATGTTCAGTTCTGCCTGCGCCTTGGCTTTCCTGATCCCATATCTGCAAGTCCAGATGGCATTCCTATATTCTTCCCCAGGTCACACGCCCTTGTTCTCAGAGCTTGTATGCACCTTTCTTTGCCCTCAGCTTGCCCAGCAGGTCCTTGCTGAGCCATGCTGGTTTCCTGCCTCTTCTGCCCACTTTCTTATTCAGAGGGATGGAGAGTTCTTGTGCTCTCAGGAAGGCACCCTTGAAGAGTAGTCAGCTGTCCTCAACATCTTTGTTTTTAAAGACAGCATCCCAGAGGATCTTGGCCAACAGTCCACTGAACAGCTTAAAGTTTGCTCTTCCAAAGTTCAGGGTCCTGATGCCACTCTTTGCCAGGCCCACATCCCTCAATGTATAGTCTTAGGAAGTAGCAGCTATTTAGGAAAGAGCTGTCCGACATGAGTAAGTATATCCCAAAGGCAACGCCATGTGCCACCACACAGCGTAAACTCCAGTAGTAGAGCCAGGAGACTTTAGGTTTCCAAGTTTTGGAAGAAGCTCCATAAAACTTCCTGATACAGCAGAGGGACAAACCCTGATCCCTCTGGAGAGGACTGCATGGAGGTGTGTCAGGGAAAGGTCAGGTGGGGGTTAGGAAAAGGTTCTTCAGCAGAGGAGGAGCAGGCATGGAACAGGCTGCCCAGGGCAGTGGGCACAGCCCCGAGCTGTCAGAGCTCAAGAACTGTCTGGTCAACATTCTCAGAGATACAGTCAGATTTTTGGGTTGTTTGTGTAGACACGGGATTTAGACTTGGTGATCATTATGGATCCCTTCCAACTTGAGAGAATCTATGATTCTAAGAGACCACCAAGAGCTGAGCTTTGCTCAGCTGATCCCAGATCTTCCTGCCTTGCCCCCTACATCCCCAGTAGGCACAGAGCAGTTAGGTGTACTGCAACAGAACAGGGATTTTCCTGCAGCAGCAGCCTACTAACAAAGTGAACTCTCCAATATAGAGTGAACTTTCAAGTACAGAACAGGCTGGATTTTTTGTTTGTTTTTAATAATTTACAGATTTTATAGCCTACTTTGTATGCCAAGTAGGCTCTCTGTAGTACAAAAGTGGTTCAGAATCATTTTCGCCACATGAAATCAATAGCAGATATAGATTCCAGCTCTCTCAAACATCTAAGCATTGTCAACACCGAATAATAATAATGAAAGACATCAACCTGCATTGTTTAGTTGCAGTAAACGGCTTTTAGAACAGCTTAATGGAAAAATAAAGCTTTTAGTTCGTTAGTTATCATAAATCTTTAACCAATTTAAGTTAAAATCCAGTGCTTATGCTTTCATTTTCCTTTATTTGATAGAAGCGCTGCTGAGATCCTATAAGTAAGCACATCTAAGACAACCAGCCTCATCAGCGCAAGGCTTTCAAACATGCCATACAAAGTGCTAATTCTTAACTCACAATGCTTCTGCCGGAGTGAACACCCCCAAATTTCTGAAAAATGAAAGCACATTACATGCTGAACAATGGCCTTAATGTTGTCACCATAGAGATGACACTTTGCAGCCCTTATTTATATCTCCTTGATTGCACCAAACAAATGCACTCTCTTCTGAGACAAATGCTTTTGGTTTCTTGGGGGTGATTTCTCTAGATGATGTTTAAAATAATGCCTTTGTAAGGACATAAACGTTATTTTGTAGTGCAGGGAACTTTTCAAGATAAATAATACAGTAACATTTCTGACAGAAGAAAGCCAACAATCAGCTAGAATAAATGCAAAGGGAATTCTTTAGTTACAATGATCAACAGACAGCACAGATACTCTCTTTGTTTTTGCAAAAAAGAATGAAAGAACCCATTATTTGCATGTGGCCAATGAACTTCAAAATAGAGAGAAGGAAATATTTTGGCTAAAGAAAACCAAAAATATTTTTCTACTGTTGGAAAACCAAAATAACTCATTTTTACTTGAAAACAAGACAAAAAATAACATTTTGAAACAGTTCTCACAACGTTTTTTCCTTTTTTCCAATTATATCTGTTGTTTTTTTTGGTACAGTTTTGCTCTGCTCTTTTGCCTCTAAGGAGAGCTGCCTTTTGTGCCATGCAGCCTTACTGCACTAAGTTCTCACACTCCTGTTGAGCAATTACTATAGTGAAGCAACTTCCCCCTCAGCTACATATCATACACATTCACAGTTCAGCTTAAGACCTTGCTAGTACTAAGGAAATCTATCGTGTAGCTGAATGGGAGATGCATCTGCTAGTCACTAACAGGTGCTATGTCTAATTGCAGTCATTTTCCACACCTGTTTCCTGATCAGCCCCAGGCTAGAGCCAAAGAGTAACAATCCCCTCAGTTTGTGTTTTGCCTTTTTTTTTTCTCCTTGATTTTTAATCCAGTTTATTCTTTTTATATTGTCCTTGCTGCCGTGACAGCCATGTCCACTAACTCAGAACTCCTTAAAACACTGATTTGATAATAGCGTACCAAAAAATAGCAACTCACGTCCACCTGCAGCGATCAGCTGAGATAGAGAGCTTTGCAGGGTCACCAAAGGCCAAATCCATCCTAGGAGACAAATCAACCACTCTGTAACCCTCAATGGCCACAGCAGAAGAGAAGAATTGAAAACAAACATCTTGTATTGGAACAAGTAGCTGCTGATTCAGCTAGCAGATCCTTGCCATCATCACTGTAAAGGTGTCATTGTTGCAACAGCTGGATTAAATATGCTTAATAGCTTCTAATTTCAGAAGCTGGTTAGCTTTGGCCTTGTTGTTCACCAGCACCCCCTGATCCTTGACATAGCTCACACCTTCCTAAAACAGCTATACTGCCTCTACAGATGTAGAAACACACGCCATCATGGGGCAGGTGGTACTGGGGACTCATGCTCTTGCCCCCCCCACAGCAATATGAATTCAGCTGGTTTGTGATACTTGATGCTGTGTGCTGGAGACCACACAGATACAACTGGTGCAGATGGGATGGATATGCCTGGAGGAGTTCTGCTCTTCAAGCTGTCCTAGGCAAGGGTAACCTGGGAGATCAACCTCCCCAAAGCAGGAATCACCTCCCTTCTGTGCAAACAGCACAGGAGAATCAAGCCTAATTAAAGTTTTCACAGTAATTTGCTGCTGCTGCTTTTACAAAAGTCTGCGCACTGCTTGTGTCTTCCAGAGAAGCCCACGGAACGGCTCTGGTTTATCTCCCTGGCATCTCTGATAAAGAAAGCTGCCACATGCTCCCCTTATCTCTCTACATGCCTTATCAGGGAAGAAAACACCCTGCAAAAAAATGTTACTCACAGTGACTGTGGTGATAGATGTCCCCTCTGCAGCCTGAAGCCCCTGGGGTAGGAAGGAGGTTCGTGTCCTCCTCTCAGCCACAGACACGCTGTAAAGCTCCAGTCCGTCTCAGCAAATGGGATAAAGCTGAGTGCTGGAGTCTGTGCATCAGTGCCTGTACAACTGTCTCTGTGTAATGGTTTCAGTTGGGCTGCAACACCACCCTGCTCTCATACAAGCCTGACAGGAGATCATATAAAGACTGCCTAGAGGGTGGATGCTGCTGGCAAATGCGCTGTGCCATGCTGCTTCTCTCCCCAAGGCAAGTGTAATGCATGTGGCTATTTCACTCAGCAAGTGAAGTTTAAAAAATAACTTCTTACTGATGAACCATGACATACTTAGCAGTGATATCTGCTGTCCTATCTGCCTTGTGCCACATGATTGCAGAGGCAGTTTGTCATGCACTCTTGGTATTACCCCTTCTCTGTTTCTGAGTTGTGGCCATTCGATGCACTTTAAAACAATCCCTTCCCTTTCCAACAACTGTTCTGCTTAAAAAAATAACGACAAACAACTGCAGGGCAACATTTCTCTAAGTGACATTTTATTACCTCTCTAGATAACCCTTTCCAAAAATTTAAAGGCATCAAAGCGTAGCCAAGCTCACCACCTCTGCAGTCTATGCACAATATGAAAGCAAGAGGTGATTGTTATTTTCCACTCTCTCTGGTTCCTTTGTCACATCTCCACCTAAATGGACCTGGTCCTATTGGAGAATAATACCTTAAGGTTAACGCTGTACATAATTTGATTCTGTTTCTCTTTTACAGAGAGGACAGATCTGGCAGGCTGCTGAAGATCAAGCAACACACCGATACCAAAGTCCATGGTAACCACTTATTAATTATTGAAAATATGTTCTAATTGCTACTCTATATGGATGTTCTTCAGGAACACTGGAGCAGGCAAGTTATTGGCATACTTGACTTTGAAGCTTAACAGATCTAACAAATTTACTGCTGGCACCCTGTGCTCCAGAAACCATTGAGAATGCAATGTTTAGCTAATATTTTGTCATAAACCAATAAAAGTATTCCAGCATTGAAGTACAATGCATTTCAAGCAGCTAGAAGAGGTCTCAGGGGAATATTTAATCCCCTTTGAAGAGAGAGTCCTGTTTCACAGACGCCCATTTAGTTTCTGATGAAATTTCTCCAGTTACTTTCATTAATACATCTTGAAAGAAATCACAGGTTTATAAAGTGATGATTAGCAACAATCATCTTCAGCTGAGAATTTGTTACAGAAACTGTAAAGTGACTGTAGAAAAAGCCCTTATGGGACTGGCAGAGCTATTCCAGCAAAACCATGCATGTGAAAAGAGATTGCATTGTGCTAGCAATGCATAAGGCTTCAAGAGGTTCACCACAGCCAAGAGCTTTGACTACTGAGGCATTCATAATGGAGTCCTAGGTTAAAGATGAAGAAAGAGGTGAGAAGGACTGAGGGCGTATGGAGAAGGAGAGTTCAAGGGGTCGTGCTTCACCTCCTCTCTTTCCCCCTGGAATTTCCCACTGGAAGACCAGGTATTAATGAATGCAAGGCAGTGAGCTTCAGTGGAAAACAGGAAATGCTTGAATTCCCTATAGCTAGCCTGGGAATCAGTGGGGGATGACTGAAGTACATCTTCCTGCAGTGGGCTGCCACACATGCCACCTGCTCCCAGGGCTGACAGAGTCACACAGAGTCTGGCCTGCCCCTGCTCAGCAAAGTAATGGGCTCTGCTGGCCTCAGGTGCCGGGGTAGCACCTCTGAGCTGACCCCAGTACCTCTGGTGTCAGCAGCACTACTAGGAACAGATGAGCCAGCTGGTCTTTGATAGCTATCATCACTCCCTACACTACAGCATGGCTATGCTTCCCACTGCACCAGCATTACGAAACCTTTAGGAACTGGCTGCTTATTTTGGTTATTACAGCAGCGTGTTGTTGAGACTCTTGTAGGCTGCAGCATCAAAAAGGCTACCACAAAATCTTGGATCCCATCTCTGGGCAACAGCCAGCAGCAGTCAGACAGCACTGCAGCTTCGCCGGTGCTGTAAAGCACTCATAAAGCATGCGTCTTATTAAGCACTTTGAAAGCAATCCTGGTTTAAATTGATTGTTGATCAAAGAAGCAGCAGTTTGCTGTTGGGGAATGCTTTATTTGCTTTTCATCACAGGAAGGTGAATAAGTAAACAAAGACACCCAAGTTGGAACCAAATAAATTAAATGCATTCAATTAGCTAATGGAACGTATCACAAAGGGGGGCTCTTTTGGAAAATTCAATTAGCTTTTCCTGATGTGCTAGGATTCTCATTAACACTATTATTTTTCTTTCTTAATACTCTCTGTAATATACAGGGGAATAACTTTCAACAGAGCCTTTTTCCTGCCCTTCCCGTACCTTTCAGACCCAATTCTCTTCAATCTTATAATCAGTACTAATATGTGAAAAACATTTTTAAGCTAAATAACTGGCAAAGTTCATGAGTACAAGGAACATATTTCAGATTTTTCTAATGGAACAGGGTGTTCTCAGAGATCAGTTTCAGGAGTTGTTGCATGATTTAGTACCATTGCTTAGAGAAAGGCTTGACTCAGGCATGCTCATCAGTGCCTTTTTATGGAAGAGTAACTGAAAAAGAAAGTTGGAAGATGTATTTTTTCTCTGCAGGGCTGCCCTCATAGTGCTGTTCTGGAGGAGCTCCATGCATCCCATTTCCATTAGGTTAATTAAGGGGAGTGTGGCATTTCTTGAGGTTACGTACAGAGTCGTACATAAGGCGTATCTCCTCCATGGTGCCACAGTGTGTGGGGCTGCAGACTTCCCACCCCCTTGCACTATCCTCACTACAACTCTGTAGAACCTCAGGTCAGGAAACGCAGTGGATGATAATGTCTGTAAAACCCCACCTGGTCCTTCCCAAAGAGACAAAAGAAGAAGGACTGAAATTTCCTGTGAGTACAGTTCTATTCAGCACACGTGTTTTCAGAAGGAGCTCCTTCCTCTTTGCAAGCGTATCCGAGCACGTGGTGACAGGTCTCAGATGCCTCCTGTTTGAGCTGGGGAGAATACTGGAGGAAGGATGGAGAGGAACTGATCTGCCCCATGGAAAATCCAAAGTCTGCATTAAAGATGGCTCAACAGCAGGAAGCAGATATCCTGGGCAGGGTTGAGAAAGAGCTAGCTGGGGACAAAAAGGCACTCGGGCCGAAAGCATTTCTTTCCCAGGCAAGCAAAATAGCCAGGTACAGATGGAGCTCCAATATCTTGATACTCACGTGCTTAATATCAAGTGCTTTGCTGGATGAGATCTGGCATGCCCTTATGTAAGGAAATTATTTTTATCTAGCCTAATAGAGGCTTGAATATTTTGAGAACTCATAGATCTCATTGCTATGGAAACTAACTCTGTATCTTGAGGTCAATCTTGCTATCTCCGACTTGCAGAGTCTGTATCAAATCTACAACAAAAAAAAAAAAGAAAGAAAGAATGAAGGACAGAGAGAGGAAAAAAAGAACAAGCCTAGCTGCATGTGCTGTTTCAGTCCCACTCCTCGCTGCCCTTTTCACTTCTGTAGCCAAAGGCAGCCTTTACAGGGCAGAGAGGTTACAATATCGGCAGTTCAGTGCCAACTGGAAGTTTGGGAACTTCGGACAATCAATGCAGAAGATCAAGCATGCAACCTGGGCTCACCTAGGGACGTGCATCCCCATGGGGAGGCCTTGCCTCATACAGATGGGCACTCCTTTGTTGAGCGACCAAGCTAGAATGCTCACAGATGCTCCAAAATGCCAAACAACCCTTTCCCAACCCATAGATTTACAGCAGGAGGATTTGCTTGTCCTTCTTTTTTTTGTGCGTGTGTGTGAAAACTGCATGAATGAAGAGAATTGCTGCCATGGGACTGATTCAGCTGGTGCCATCAGAGAAACAGATTGGCTCCATCTTGTGTCAGAACATCTGCCACATTGCAAAATTTGGGCTTTTCCCACTCCCATCTGACTTCTCTCCTGCACCATTTCAATTACTCTCTTTTCACAGTTGACCAGACTTAGAATTGTTTCAACTGGGATGTATTGTACAGTTCTACTGTAAAAAAAATACAGTAGGGTTTGGGCAAAATTAGTAAATTTTAGTTTATGTAATCCCTAAGGTGTTGGTTTGTTTTTTTTTTTTCCTCTTTCTGGGGTGCTTGTCAGTAAAAATGAAATGTTTTCTTCCCAGATGCTAATACAAATACCCACTTGGTACATTTGTTTCTATGTTAATGCACGCCATATACTTTAGCTCTTGAGAAACGTGCTTCATCCAGGTGACCTCAGCATCCATAGCTAGAGGGGGAGTTCTGTTCACATTCTTCTTTGCTATCTTTAGTTTTGTGTAATATTGACTTTTACCCTCTGCAAAACAAGGCTAATTAGTCTCTTACATATGCTCAAAGTTGCTTTTTTGTTGCTTTTTTGTTTTTCTGAAAAGTAAATTCATACTCCTACTAAACAGTAGCAGAATATTTTTCTGGATTTTCCCCTCAGTACGAGGAAAATCAGTATCTCACTCTGCTCCCTTTTCATCCAAACCAAGTATTAGATAGGCAAGCACTCCAACTTTTGGAGAATCAGGATCACGCAATGGTGGAAAATTAGAAGGAAGCATTTTTTAAAGGTTGAAGGGAATTCAGCTTTAACAGAAAAGGAAAATCCCACAAGTTTAATTCTTGTAATGGATGGCAGCGACACACGCTCTGCTTTCTGAGACGAGTATTACTCCATAAAGGAATGCAACATAAACCAGTAGTTAAGCTAGGACAGATGTTGCTGGAAATATTTGAAAGATGTTTACTTTATATTATTAGTGATCAAATATGCAGTGTTCTTGGATAAGTCATCCTCATGACTTCCCACAAGACATAATATTTTCCTTGTTGGAAAAAGCAAATAACTAAATTGTAGGCAGCTTTTAGTAACCCAGACATTTCGGCCTAGTGATGTAGCTGCTGAGGTATCCACCAGCATCCCCAGCCCAACTGCTGCCCAGCCTTGCTCCCCTTCTTCCCTCTACACATCAGAAAGAATCCCTCATTTCCAGCCCAGCACTGCTACTTTCCCCAATACCTTTACAAAAAGGAACTGCCACCCTCAACTATCTGGAGCAAGCTGTGCCTTCCTCCTGCGGATGCCCCTCAAAAATAACCTACTTCCACTTGCTCAGTGAGTCACTCTGAGCTTGAATTAAGATGCAAAAAAGAATGGATTTATTTTATTTTCTCTGGTCAGGGTGTGCAATTGGCACACACGGGGTTTCCCCTCATACGGATTACAAAGCTTTCAGCTAGGACAGTAGAACTGCTGCAGTCTTCTCTGAGGACACACTTGTAGATAGCAAAAAATAAATAAAAAATAAAAATAAAATCACTGCAGTTAATACGTTCCTGTAAAGTTAAAGCTGATTTAAGACTGCCAACACTCGGAGTTGCATTAGTGTAATCCCTTTTAACTAATCAGGTGTGAGCTGTATGTGGAACGTATCCAAACCCTCTATTACAGGGGGGGGGGGAAAAAAAGACTGATCAGCAGCAAAAAGAGGGAGGTGTGAACCCTTCCTTCTCTTCACCCCTCCCCCCTTGCTGGGCCTGCCACCCTTTCATGATGGAGGCCAAGCAGTTTTTCACCTCCCACAAACCCTCGTCTTTTTTGGTTCCCTACCCGTTGCTCACATCAACTGGAGCTGCTGGGCTGGTGTGGTAGCTATTTATAAATGACAGAGTGGTATTTTCTGATTCTATCACCCCCACTGGTGATGGAAATGGATCAGAAGAAGCAAAGTGGCTGGGCTGTGGCTGTCATGCACTGGCCAAACAGCTCACGTCCCCCAGACCCACGCCTTGAATGCTCATGTCCTAAATCTCTTGCTTTTATACCACATACAGCGTACTTCCCTACCTTCAGGTCTTTTCTGTATCTAAAATGTGCTTGCTGCAGCATGGCCATAGATTACTTTTCTCATCAGCCTGGGGGCACAGGAAGTGATACAGCTCTTACCACAATCCCATTGACTTCAGGGGAATTGCTTCCATTAGAGCAAGCAAAACCAGAAAGAATAAATGTCCCATTCCTCCATTATTAACAGAGTTGTGCCATGAAGCCCATTGGAGTAATTAGATAGATAGCAATTAGGTAGATAGCTGATGACTGACTGAGCTTCTGCCTTGCTGTCCCTGGGCATGTGGCAGGTTAATCTACATGTCTGGATACCAAGAGAGGAGACAAACTGATCCTCGGCGCGTATTGTTTTCCATCTCCCAACCCACCAGGCAGAGACTGCCCACTCCCCCTAACAGCAGAGCAGCCTTGTGTCCAGCAGTGCAGGGCATCCTCCTCCTTGTCCCAGAGCCTGCCGAGAGCCAGAACTGCTCTGGCAGAGCAGAGGAGGGGCACTGACAGAAAACCATTCTGTTCTTCGCTTTTACTATCTGTTTGGAAACAGATTGTAGTTTTATTTTCTCTATCTCTTCCTGTTGGGAATTTATTTTCTCTAACTCCTCCAGTTGAGAAGGGAAGCGCTCAAGCATTCAGGCACTCGCAGGAAGACCTTTCACCCTCATTTTATAGATGCGAAAGCCCCGAGTCCCAGAAATATGACTTGGCCTTGGACACAGATTTGACGGAGCCAGCAGCAGTTCCCAGCTCCAGAGTGCCATGTGAATACAAGAGCCACAAGACCGTCCCTCTTCCTCATCACTTGTTGGCATTTAATTTAGATGCAAACACAAAAAGGCTGCAAAACAAAGCAACACCACCACCACCCAAAGCCTCGGGCCCAGATCCCCCATGAGTCAGACACACAAAGCTGCTCTTAAACTGCACCCAGCCACCACACAAGTGCTGTAGGAAATGCTGGCAGCTGCCTCCCTGCGCAGAGGCCACTCACACCTTGAAGACACTGCCCGAAGGGGCTGGGGTTATGCTGGAAAAGCAAGGGGAAGGATCTCACACAGCCAGACACATTCTGCACCTCTGGATGCTCTCTCAGAATCAGGTCCAGGAACCACCCCAAGCCCTGACCCAAGTCACAAATGCCACAAGGATTGCTGGGCTCATCCACTCTTCCATATCCCACTCTCTGCATTAATGGAATCGTCTATTTCATCTTTTCACTCCAGAAGTTACTGGTGTCAGCCTTTCTCCTTCCAGTGTTAATGCATTTTTTTTGCTCACACCCTTTTAGATGAAAAGGAATAATTAATATCCCAGTAATTACCATCTCACTGTTCTCTGTAATGGATATGCCACTTACTTTCTGAGCAGCTTTAATCTCCATGAACGCACCCACCTCTAACAGTAAGACTTGGGTGATATCCTTTGAGCCTTGCCTTGGAACTTAGTTACATCTCTCAGAGTGAGCAGCAGCAAAATGGTTCACAACGCGGCTGTGTTCAGAGGGGAAGGCAGCAGTTCCAGCTCCTGTCATACCTCGCTGCATTGCTCCCAAAGGTGTAGTTAGTTTTCCTACTTCAGATTGCCAGCTGCACAGAAATTCATATTTTGGGCAATTTCTTTATGTACAAGACACAGATTTTTGCTTTAAACAACAAGCAAAATAAATAAGTAAATAAATGATCTCATCTGTGCCTTCTGCCAATACATTCTCATTAAGGAACACATCTTCTACATTCCTCTACAACAGCGGGGTTTTCTCTCCCCTTCTCACTCCCTGCCTCCCCTTCAGAAATGTCAGGAATTACAACTTGCTTGCTGCAGGGCTACAGGGAAGCGAGGCTTTGCTAGAAGCAGAAATGTGACCTGCACATTTCTTAGCCTTCAGCTGAAGGAAATAGGATGTTGCCTCTTGCACAAAGGGGTTTCACAAAGGACTCACATAACCTGTTCTCTGCCACTGCTGGTTAATAGCATGAGTTAAAGCTGCAAGCAAACTGTAAGGATCTAGCTGACCTGACTGAACGTTTTCTTCTTTCAAAGAGATGTGAAGAAAATATTGCAGCTCAGTTTTCTCCCTTCTCCCAGTAACTCCCAACTTCAGGCTACCCTGTAGCAAAACAGCAGGAGCTGAGATCTAATATCTGCAGCAGCTGACTTACACAGGATACAACAAATCTTCTTGCAGATTTGCAGAAGAGAATAAAGAACTACAACCAGCTCGGTCCGTCTGTTCCCACTGCAGTCTTCACTCTTGTAAAAGGCAGTTCAATGTCATATAATCACAACAGCAAGCCGCTGTAAGAGAATGCATTAAAAACACATTGGTTCAGTAAAGGAACGCCGTTTCACAAAAGGTCACGCTTTCAGTGCTGAGGAGGCTGCTAGTCACAGCAAAATGCCAATACATCATATCCCAAAGCATCGACTCGCCTATTGCCTCAGCTACAAAAAACGAGGCTAGCAGTATTTACCTACCTCCTCAGATGCTGAAATATTCAGTCATAAATTAAAAATACATACTACTGAATATTTTAAAAGAGGCACGTGAAAAATAAGACATATAGCTCCACAGAGCGGATTACATATGAGAAATGCATTGTTAGGAGTCTCCGTGGGGGGGGGGGGGGAATAAAAAACAATAATCTTGGGAAAAAAACCCAATAACTATGCTGAAAATATTTCATTGGTTTTAGCATAATTGCACATAATATTCCACAGCATTGATTTAGAACAAGGAGACTCGGCACTAAACTTTTAGGTATCTAACGCAAACTAACAGTTCTTCAGTTTCAGGAAGGCTCCTCTCCCTTTCCAAAGGGAGCACAGCGCTCTGTTTCCAGTGAGCATAAAGATGTTCCCATAGATGGACATCTCTTTTGCATTCTCATCCACAGCTCTAAAGCACTGTTTCCTATCAGTTTGCCCTGCTTTCTGCAAAACTTCCAGCACCTATGGAAGGTGATGTTTATGCTACAAGAAGATTCACTTTTAACCTAGGGGTAAATTCATGGCGTTCTGTAATTGGAGACCTCTTACTGAAGAGCTCCTTGCCCATTTACTTCTTAGGCACTTCGTAAGTGAAGGAAGGGAGTAGAGCTGATTGCATTGGCTACATTTCAGTCTTTCTAAGATGTCATTTGAGCAAAAAGATGTGTACTCACCAGTCCAGGCTGCTGAGGAGGAAAACAGTACGGCTTATGATATTTATTCTTCCCTTTTTCTCTTTTTATCCTGAGTGATATTTGAAAAGCAGCCCAGGTGTCTGCATGGCAAGTAGTAGAGGCTGCTGCACCTGTCACCACGGCTCCTTTTTAAGGAACTACTTGTTGGTGATTTAAATCTTTTCCAACTACACCATTTCTTTAAAATGGCTGCTGGTGGGTGGGCAGCCTCCATTTCTAAAAGATTCGATGATAACTGATTGTTTTTGTCTCAAAATTGGAAAACAGTGAATTACATTGCTTTCCCCTTCCTAAAAAGAAAATCGGTGAAAGGAAAGGGTTTTGTTAGACATCACACCTTGCAACTCTGGACAAAAGACTTGAAATTTCTCAAGCTTGCCATTATGATGCAGTTGTACTTCATCAGTTTCCACCTGACCAAGTCCTACAGCTCCAGGCAAGCAGGTCATTACCCTCAGGAGAAATCTGTGAGAGTTCATCATATAAATGCAGTAAATAGCCCCTGGCACTACATTGCTCCATGTTCTTTGAACATCTAAAGGGCAGATCAGGCCTCACAATGAGAAGGTATGGAAACGGTGTGAAGTGAGAGAGGGTGGCAGTGAAGGTAGGAAAAGATGAGAATAGGAGGGCCTCTAAACAAAAGCAGGAGCAGAGTACGGGGAAACGCTCTAAGCCAGGAGGAGATAAGGCTGAAGGTTGGGAGGTAGAGATGGAAACTGAACAAGTCTTCCTTTAATCAGCCCTCTCCCACACACATTTTGGTTCAGAACCTGACAATCAACAGTTCCTGAGCCTCAACTTAGCACTGCTAGCAAACAGCTTTAAAAGCCAATGGGGAAAAAGCAAGTTTTCTCCTTGCCCTCGATTCCTAACTGTAACTATACCATCACCTTCTGTAACCTTATTGCTATTTTACTTTTTCCGATGTCATAAAAAATCTCTACTGCAGCAGTACTAAAAGATGATTGCATTTGTCTCATCTCTTAGCCCAGCTGTGGTAGGAAGGCAAATAATCAACCAAGAGTTGACAACCTAGAAATCACGAAATAAATAGTATGCAAATATGAATTTCTCATCCCGTTGCAGGTTTATATGCACACATTTATCTTCAGCATCAATCAAAGATCAAACCGTGCAACACACACAAAAAGTTATAACAAATACTCTCCTACTCAAGGCAAGTTTAGAGGGATTTTGCTCCGAATGGCAAAATACGTGAACAAAAGCACTGATGATAACTACAACCAGTGTGAGCTTTTAAATGGCTCCTGACACAGCCAGATTGGTTCAGTAAGAAAACAGGTTTGGGGCTGGTTAGTTGAGATTTTTTGCTGGTTTTATGGTTAAGGATAGACAGATGGATAAGGATTTTATTATAGGTATTGGCAAGTCAGTGCTGCTGGAGGGCTGACACACGAAGCATTGACTCAAAGTTGGAACACCAGATTTTCATCAGCACTAAATTTAAGCAGGGTTTCTGAAACTGTAGCCTGGATGTGCCGCCACAGTTTGCAGGCAACCTACCTCAAAAGGAGGATAACCACAAAGATTAGGAATTATTGTGTCTTAAGTGAAAAGGATTAGCGAGGAACATTCATCACAAAGGAAAAGCCAGATCTCTTGAGAAGGGCTGTGTGAAAACATGAACGCTAGCTTCAGCTCAAGAGTGCCTGCAAGGAGCACATCTCACATCATCCATCACAAAAATTCCTGATTTTCTAGCTCCACACTGAAAACTGTTGGCTTGGAAGTTCTGACCCAAAACAATCCAGCTGGAAATGAGTCATCTCCCCAGGAGTTACACGTGGGTGACACTCATCTTTGTTTCCTCATTTGCAGTATAGGCAGCCGCTTCGTTCCCGAAAGATCTTGTCTCAGCAGTTTCCCTTTTGAGACAGTACAGTACAGTAAGGGAAAGAGCTAAGTAATCTATTTGTGGCTGTCAAACAGTACACTCGAAACTGTATAGCATGGGCAGGTGCCTGAGAGAGCTGCTCAGCTGTGCAATTTTAGTTATGCTGGGATGAGCAGTGGGAGAAAATGCCATGGAGAGCTAGCAAAGAAAGGCTTCTGGTCAGTGAGAGAATAACTTGATCAGCGTGTGCCTGTGCAAAACGACATCTTGTTGCTAACACAAACAATATAAACTTTTTACCATTCATATCACTTTATCTTCAGTAATTAAACATCTCTCAAGAGCATCTCCTCTCATTGAAACAGGAGTTCCTTCTACATGTGGCCCCTACCTCTCTACCCGCGTGGAACCAACAGAGAGATCAGTGGGAGGGCTTAGAAAAACAAGCAGCAAGCAGCTGTAAAAGAAGGTTCATGCTTTCCTGACTAATCGGGGTTTTTGGTCAGGAGGCATCAGGAACGAGGCAGGTTTGGAAGCTCCTTGTGGTGTGTGCTCAGCTCACACTGCCTCCCCACGCTCAGCAGTGCAGCTGGAAGCCATCAGCAACCCGTCTTGGGCTTGTGACATCACTGCAGCACGGAATGCATTTTTCACATACCGAGGGAGCAGGGATGTGTCCTGCCAGCTGGGGGAGTTCGCTGTGTGTAGATTGAGCACACTGCAACCCTTCTTCGGTTTTCTGAAGGGGCTGAGGCAGCTGCCTGTAAATCCTGCTTATCAGTGCTGTCAGCTGCTTTACAAAACGTGCAGAAATCACACAGAGGCTGGGTGAGGAAGGCACAGGTTTAGCTGGGAGCTTTGGGAGCAATGCTGCACTGCACATCACTGCAGGCAGGCTCATGGAAGATGTCTTAGTTTCAACTTGGACAGAGCTGTTTTCTTCACAGTGCCTGGGATGATGCTATGTTTTGGTTTTAGGAGAAGAAAATGCTGATAACACACCTATGCTTCCAGTTGTTGCAGTGCAGTGCTATATGGAGCCAAGGGTGTTTACCTTTCTCAGTTTCTTCTACTGTCCTACCAAGGGGAGGGGGAGGCAAGGAGCTGGCAGGGGACAGAATCAGGACAGCAGAGTCCAATTGGCAAAGACATATTCCGTACCATATGACATCATACAAAAGGCAAGCTCTGGGAATGGAGGGAGTTCTCTCTTCCTTCTGTTGCACAGGCTCTGGCTGGGGATCAGTCAGCATGCAGGGAGAATTGGCTGTGCACCACTTGCTATATACAATCACATGTACATTTCTATAGCCATAACTAATATCCTTTTCTTTCTTCCCTATCACAGTAAACAGTTTTACGTCAACTCAGGAGCTCTATTTTTTTTTATTTATCAATTCTCTCCCCCGTCCCACTGGGAAGGAGGGAGTAAACGACTGTATGGGGCTGAGCCACCTGCTGGGTTAAACCATAACAGCCATTTATCAAATGAATCAGCCCAGGACTCTGCCCTGCAGCCTGATGGAGGGCATGCCGAGAGCCAGGCTGAGCAGCCAGTCCCTCACCTCATCATACCTTCGGGAAAGAGGCATTACAGTGCACTATACAATCCCCAGGCAGACAGAGATGGACCAAGAGCACAGATGTATCAAGCTGAAGGACCAGCTCACCGTATCACTCTTGTGCCTCGCCTGCAGTTGATTGCCTGTGCCTGAGAGCGCCGTGCTGCTGAATCAAGAGAGGGGCTGCATTTGGGGCTCAGAGGAGGGCAACAAACTGGAGCATTCTTACAACAGCATGCTGCTGGTAGCCCAGAGCAAGCAGAAAGAAGCTGCGTGTTAACCGAGGCTGTGGTTGTCCACCCAGTCCTTCTAAGAGCTGGCACAGCAAAGTCCCATCTTTTGATTTCAGATACCACGAGGTTAAGCCTCGCTCACGACCTCTGAAGAAAAAAATACAGAAACCTGATCTTAAAAATAAATACAAGGGCTCTAAAGTTAAAGTAAAATCCTTATTTCTGCAGATGTTTTAGCTGTTTGCATCTGCCTACTGCACCTGTAAGAGCAAAGCAGAGATATGTGCTTGTGTGGATTTGCATTAAGATATCAGAAACAAAAAGATCACACTCAGCAGTTCCAATTGAGGATATACTTGATTTCATACAACTGCATTTCTAGAAGCAAGTCTTATTTAGTAGTATACAGTCTATGATATTGATAAGAGCATGCCATGTAAAAGCGTAGGAAGCAATATGATTTCTAGTGCATTCTAGCACACAGCAGTTGCAATGCTGTCTGCACTTCTGCTTTGCAGTAGTCACATAGGAGTCAGCTGCTGAGCAAAGCAGCCAGGTCCTTTGGGTCTGAGCGACCTCTGACACCCTCCTGCCTTCAGAGTTGGGCTATCAACGTGCTTTCCTTTCAGTTTTAAGGTTTCAAAGTTCAGATGTGCAGCGGGTCACACTTACAGGCAGTTTTTGTTTTTTCATTGCACCAAGAAGCCCTGGGTGCCAGCAAGAGTGAAAGACAGAAGGCAGCTTTATTGCTGTTGCTGGTTTAAAGGCAACTTTTTAATAGCTGCCAGGTAACTTGGGCAAAGAAAGTGAGGTGATTAGTAAGTTACAGAAACTTCAGATTCGCTATGCTTAAAGTATAAATGAAATAACACACTGCAAAAGTACAAAGACTCCGTTGTTTACCCAGTTGTGATAGCTGGGGTCTGAGATTTAAGGCTTTGGATGGCAGCCACATCCACTTGGGCATCATTTGACCTTGTTCCTAGCAGCCACTGCTCAGGGCTTGTGTGCTTCCTCGAGCTGTCCCTTCTTGTTATGTATTTTTCCAGCTGACCCCATTGATCCCATCTGAAGGAGCTGAGCGGCTGCAGTTCCTTGCATGGAGAAATATCAGACCTGACAAACAACAGCTGTAGCTCCAAAAGAAGTCAGAAGGCCTTTTACATGGTGTTCTCCCCCACCACCTCTCTGGGCAACAACCCTGCTAAAGAGTCTGTCCCCTTCCTTCTTACAACCCCCCTTTAGGTTCTGAAAGGCCTCTCTCAGCTCTCCCAGAAGCTTCCTCCAGGCTGGGCAGCCTCAGCTCTCTCAGCCTGTCCTCATAGGAGAGGTCCGCAAAGGTCCATGTCTGTCCTGTACTGAGGACTCCACATCTGGATGCAGTATTCCAGGTGAGGCCTCACCAGCACATAACAGAGGGGCAGGATACCACCCTGGCCCTGCTGGACACGCTTCTTTGGATGCAGCCCAAGATTTGGTTGGCTTTCTGAACTGCTTAGCTCATCTTCTCTCTCTAGTGTCTTCACCCATCTCCAGGCAGGCAGCAGGAAGCCATTTTGCAGCTGCTGCACCTAACAGACCAGGAGCCTGATGTGCCCAGGGCACTGGCAGTCACAGCAGTCTCTCAGTCCATTTCACAAGTCCCTCTGTTGGAAGCAGGGCCACAGGACACCCTCACAGCCAGGCTGTGGACAGCCAGACATAGGGCTGCACTGCCTCATCCCTACATTCCGACCCGTGCTCCACAGCCATCAGGAACAGGGTCACAGATCAGAAACTAAGTGGATGTGCTCTGTACTTGTCTGAGCCTTACTGGTTGGAACGTTACCGTGGTTAACAACAGCCACCCTCAGAACGGGCTGCAATGCTAGCAAGGGCCTGGAGAGAAGCAGTAAGGATGTATGTCAGCACAATACCCTAGATGTGCTCCAGTGGAATGAGAATCAGCTCCAATACGATGTAGCATGAAGGGCAGTAGGGTCTGTAAGCCTGAGATATTCGATGCCATTCCAGAGCGAGACAAGCAACCTAAAACCCTTTTGCATTGACTGTGGCTGAGGAAAAGAATTGAGTTGGCAGCAGTCCTACAAAATGCGTGTTGCTGTGTCACAGCCAGCTGTCACCTTACTTGTCCTTCAGGCCGCAGCATCCCTGTTGCAGCTAAGCTGAAGTACTGCAGGTGACACCAGAAAAGGGAGCTCTGCTTCCCCCTCACCCTGCACCTGGTTGTAGATTCTTGAATCCTGCTTCCAGATTGTACGAGAGGGAAGATCTCTGACAGGATTGGCTTTACTAACCCTCAGGGCAGGGCTCCAGTCCCACTGCTGCCCAAAGAGGAGCCACCTGAAAGTGCAGAGCTGTTGTCCTCACTGGGGACGGCCATTTCCTAGGCCCATGCAGCAGCACCCACGTACCCCAGTGTGGAGCTTAGAGACCTACCTTGCTGAAACCCAACTTGCTGAATGCAAAGGTCAGAGCAACACATCATTGTCCCCACAGCATTCCTTCCCACAGCACGCACCTCTCCTTTCCTTTCTCTCGCTGCTGAACCTTGCCCTTCTGTCCCTTCGCACCTGGGAGTAACTCAGGCTGCAAGCAGATTTGATGCCTGCTTGTCCTCTTCATAGACCTGTGCTGTTTCTCTACCAGTCACCTTCACAAGAGCCACTACTTGATCTCAAGCAGCCAAAAGAAATCATCCAAACCCCTTTGTCCTGAGACATGGCTTATATCAACTATCCCCAAAGCACCCTGGCCCTGTGGGGATGCTCCGCCCTCAGCTCCCCAGCAGCTGGCCCACATCAGCTCCTGGAGAACAGCTGTGGGGACTGCCATGGCAACACAAACCCTTAGAGCAGGACAGTCACATCTTGGTCGGTCACGGCCACTTTTGATGCTCTGGTTCCCACCGTACAGATTAAAACACACAGCACCAAGATTGAATTAGGAACTAACAGATGTTGCTACAGAGAACTGGAATTTACAACTCCATTTTACTTTGCTGATCGTTCCTCTGTTTCCTCCTGCCCCTACCCTTCCACATAGTTTAAAGCCAATATATTATTAGTTACAGTAGTTCAGATTAAACACGTGCTTCAGAGCAAATCCGCATCATACCAGTTTTCTACACTCAGATAAAAAGATGTTAAGATTCTGCATTGCCATAGAGGAATATTTATTACAAATATCTGCACATCAGTGCATAAAAGCTACCCCATAAGCTGCTTCTGTGAAGCAGTGAGTTAACATCTTGCACACTCCACATGCCTGCCTGTAGCACCTTCCCACTGCTTCAAATGAGAAGCTCATTCAGAGACAACTGTCATCTTTCACTTCTGTTTTCTCTTTTCTTTTCTTTTCTTTTCTTTTTTCTTTTCTTTTCTTTTCCCTGAAAATGAGCGCATCCTGGAGCAGACATCAGCTCCTGCTATTCCTCACTGAGTGTTGCCCAGCAGCCTGTCACAAGTTACTTTTTCTACACTATTAATGCATCCTAAGCCACGAATAAAGATGCACAAGGGCAAAGAAACAGGTGCTTGGAAAACCAAAATATGTTTCTTTGGCAGCATCTGTGTTAGATTCTTTCAGCTAAACCTCTATGCCCTCACAGGCACCCTTGCAATTGTGCACAAATTTTTGAGGCAGCACGTAAGCATGAGAGAGTTCATTTTTTGTTTCCCAAAAGATAGACAGATGCCTGGATGCCAGATGCTTTCTCTGACTCTTTCAGGACCTACTAGGAAGGGAAAAGGGAGGAATAGGCTTCCCCGTAACACACACGCGTCCAGCCTGGCCAGCAGGATGACAAATGCATTAATTTAGGACTCGGAAGATCAGGTGCTAACCTTAGCCTCAGCCTCCCTTGCATGCCTTCAGCAATCACCTCATCCTTCTGGGAGGAACTGCGGTCCTTACCAAAATGCCAGGAAAACAAACAGGAGCTTCTTTGATGTTGAGCCACAGACACAGGGTGAAAATTCCTGCTCTGCTGCTGGTTGGATCTCTTGGAGAACTTGAAATGGTGAATCAGCTCAGTTAGCTCAGCATGGCGCTGAGCTTAAGCCACAATACAGGGTGACTGCAGAGAGGTAGGGCGTCTCCAGAGCACTTCTTAGCACTGCCACACGCTACTGCGCTACAGTGATAAGCAGGGTACAGGCTGTGCTATTGGGATGTTCTACACCCACTGCAGCGTTCAAAGCCACCTCAAAGCTCAGCGAAGCCCGCTCTGAAGCTCACAGTCATGTTTCAGCCTCAGCACGGTTCCACCAGGCATCACAGCTGAGGACGAGGGCGTCCAATAATGGCAGCCAATCATCGCCAAACTACTGGAAGTGTGATGATGCAAATGTAGATGCCACCCCGAGATGCCACCCCTGACAGCTAGCAAGCTTAGCAGTGTGCAGAACTGGCTACAATACTTTTTTTTTTAGCACCACCAATTCCTTTCTGCTGGAAAAAGAGCTGCACTCTGTGCTATGAGCAACCAGCCAGCCTGTAGGTATTGTTTGCTACTGGCGTTCTTTGGGACAGCTGCTTTGAGAGACTCTTGCTTCACGCACAGTCTCCAAGAATGGAACCCACCCAGCTGTCAGCTTTCACATCAGACCATGGACTACAGTCTTCTAAGCTCCAGCTCCAGCCTCCATGCCAGCTTACTCAGGGGCTGGCAAAGCAGCTGCTATCAGCAAGGCGAGATATGCAGGAAAATGTCACATATTTTAATCAAAAGCAGAGAAAGCTAATTTAGGAAGAAGGAAGGGGGGGAGGGGCAAGCCAGCTTTTCTGTAAAGCTTAGTATGATCCCAGAGATGAACTAGCTGGATTAGCTACTTAGCAGCAGTGCAGTTTAAACATCACGAGGCTCAGGAGAGGAAGCCTTTTGAAGATGGGAACAGCATTCCTGAAGTACCTGCTTTCTTACCTACTGCGACTGCACTTGGGCACTCTTAATCTGCGAAGCCACCAGCTCTTCTTCAGAGCTCATCTGATGCAAATGCATAACAACTGCTCCTCCAACCACACCCACCAGCCCATGAATTACCTACAACACTCAGTTTATTTGGCAGCATTACAAATGGGCACTGCATCTTTTGCCCTTTGTGTTTCCCCACTGCTAAGCAACAGGCAAGATGACTGCATTCCTGTGGGAAGGAAATGGCATCATGGAAAAGCAGTGAAGGCTATCTCTCCTGCAGGGTATAGCCATAGTTGGGCTTAACACAGATGCTTTAAATGCCAGGAGCCTAACAAACTCACTTGAACACCGGTGTTTAAGTTACATCCCTCATGGTAAGGCACTGACACAGTTTGGTCAATTCCTCACCAGCTTTGGGAGTTGCCCCCAGTACAAGAAAGACATGGAGCTCTCGGAATGAGTGCAGAGGAGGGCCACTATGATGATCAGAGGGCTCGAGCACTTCTCCTGCGAGGAAAGGTTGAGGGAACTGGGCTTGTCTACAAGGCTCTGGGGAGACCTCATTGCAGCCTCCCAATACTTGAAGGGAGTGTATAAACAGGAAGGGGAACATCTGTTTACAAGGGTGGATGGTGATAGGACAAGGGGGGAGGTGGTGGTCAAACTGAGACAGGGGAGGTTGAGGTTGGATATTAGGAGGAAGTTTTTCACACAGACACACTGTTCACAGGTTGCCCAAGGAGGCTGTGGATGCCCCATCCCTGCAGGCATTCAAGGCCAGGCTGGATGTGGCTCTGGGCAGCCTGGGCTGCTGGTTGGTGACCCTGCACATAGCAGGGGGTTGGAACTAGATGATCATTGTGGTCCTCTGCAACCCAGGCCATTCTATGCTTCTATGATTGCATCAGGTAGGCATGTGGAAGGCCCTGCTCAACAGGTTAGCAGATTTGATGTCTGCAAAATGAAATGGCAGTTAAGCCCCTACAGGGGTCTGCAAGGCATTATTAAAAACAGTGAGCTGAAAAGGAAAAAAACCAACCAAACACCTTTTTCTCAGCACTAACTGTGTTTGTTATATGTTCCCACTAGGCAGCCAGCTCCCTGTGTTCTTGAACACCAAGGCCGTGGCGCATGGGCCCGGCTGGCCTGGGATCTGGGCAGGTACAAAGGCTGCCTCGAACCCCATAGCGAGCAGCCAGTCATGATCCACACTACTCCCAGCCACCAGCACAGAGGGAAAAGGTGAGGCATCTCTTCCAGCAGAATTCACACACCTACACCACACATCCAGTACCCTTATCTGCAACCTGCAAACGGAAAGAGAACCTGGCTGGTTTGGAAGTGTACAAGTAGTAATATCACATAAAGCACAGCCACACAAGTAAATATCAGAAGAACTGCACGCCCTAGGGAATGAAAAGTAGTTTAAAAACATGTAATTCAAAACAATTACAGTTGTCAAAGCTGAAGAGAAAAGCTTTAGGAGACTTAACCACCTTAAGGAACTTTACAAAGCCAAAAGAAAAAAGCAGCAGCACTCCTATCCACAAGCACAGCCACGCTCTGGGAAGACACCTCAGGCTTCTGAATCAACCCGTATTTCTGCATCCACAAACACTTCTCTTCCCATAGGCTTACTGTCGCAATGGGAGACTCCTCATGGGAGCTTGCCCTCTCTCAAACACTATTTTGTTAGATCACAATGGAATCTCTGAAGCTCCAAGCAGGGGAAAAAAAAAACAGTTCATGAGATTATATTTATTTTTAAGTGCTTGACTGTCACTCCTAAGCCCTTTGGCCTTGTGTTGACCTTTAGGATTTCTAGAGAAGATGCTACTTGTACTACTTAAACTGTTTTAGCTTTGGGATTGTTCCAAACAGACAAGTGACCGCAACTATTACGAGAGTAATTTTCCAGCATGTGGATTACTAGCATGTGGCCACTTAAGCTATTTTTATATGGGATTGGAAGCCTTACAGGTCACAGTCCCATGGTTTATCACTCAGCTGCATACCCTTTATGTTCAAAATCCCATTTAGCATTCTCAGTCCCGCGCTCTCTTCGATTGCATAAACACAGGAAGCCAAAGGATACAGCGTGTGAACAGTGAATAGCAAACATTGCTGTTTTATAGGACTTTCTCATTTAGTGAAGAGGGAGAAAGACTGCACAGTATTGGCTTCCTTTGCAATACTGTTCATGTTTACTTACGTCTGCTATAGCCTTCAATTCCTCATTACACATCATAAGGAGAATCTCCTCACTGGTTCTGCAATCCCCTTCACCATCTATTGAAAAGTAAGATGGGTCAAGTCAGTTACAAGTGACGTTAATAATGTGGGTTATTTTGTTTGTTTGTTTGCCTTTGGGGTGTTTTTTTTTTTCCCATTTGTCTTTGAAACAAAGCACAGAACTTGTTTTAGGGTTGGGGAATTTTTGAGATCTGGATATTATTTTCTGCTTATCTTCTGGACTTCCATACCATATGAAGACTTGAAGAGAAGTGTTCTTTAGAGAAAAAGCAGAGCTTACTGACATGAGCAACAGCAGAAATACACTGTATATATGTATTTTTTAAATAGTTTATATCAGACCACAGAAACTCCATGGGACCATCCAAACCCTGAGCAGAAGCCAAGGTTCCTGCACTGCACAAACCACAGAGCCAACCCAAAGATCAACAACTATCAAAGACATCAGAAGTTGGATTCTATCTTGTTGCTTTTCTCCTGCTTCTAGCTGAGGGGTCCTGCCCCTTCCTTCACCCTATTCTAGCATTTACACGAGCCAAATTCTACTTGTTCATCCAGCAGAAAATCATCAACATATTTTCAATTCAGGAAAACTGCACTTGCACACAAGTGAGCCAGGGAGCTCCAGAGCACGTGACAGTAGCCTGCAGATCACCTAGCATGACAGAAATAAAAGGCTGGACCCGGTAACAGTGTTTTCCCCACGTTAAAGTGGTTAGGTGTTAAATTGCTGCAGGAGAAAGTCTCATTTAAGCACAGAAGGAAGGAAGCTACACATTCTGCCAAGAGGAGAGCTAGGCTAGAGTTACAGTTCACTACAACACTATCATTTCAATGCACTTTTCAAACAAACAAACAAACAAGAAAGACGGACACCAAGTTTAGTTAATAACTATAAAGCATCACCATATATGCAGATGTACAAACAGGAGTGGCAGTAGACAACGCAGCAGGCATCTCCCCTTACTTCAGCTGTATGTATGCAACCATTTAGTATCGTTGACCATAAGGAAATAAGTACATCTATTTCTAAATGCTTCAAAGTTGATACTTACTACAGGCAGACCAGAAAGCCAGAAGGTATATTCACAGCACTGCAGAACGTCCTCGATCCCAAAGTGAATGTTTTCTTTCTTTTCTTTTGTTTTTTATTATTTTTTTCTCACAGTTCTTGTTAGCTTGGTCAACAAAGCAAATCTCTGAAATGTCAGTCTACCAGAAAAAGTGCTTACACACTGAAAGCCCCACCTGGTCAGAGATATTGAACATAATTCCAGTTGATCCTCTCATTTCCATTTTGCCTTGATAAATAAGGAGTTGCCACTAAGCTGCAGAGCCTGAAGCGTTCTGCAGATCCCAAGCTTCTAATGTCCTGAGCTGCTCATTGCCTTCTAGGTAGCACCCAGCTGACAGTTTTAAATGGAGTAGCTTTCACAAATTAAGATCAGACGGATGCTGCATGTGCTTACAGTATGGCTTTCTTCAGTCTAGAGTACTAAACTGAAACTTTGCTCATGGAGTTTGAGAAATTGAAGACTACCTTGCTTTAAATAATAATAGCAATAATTCATTTGTTTAAGCCCAATCTCATTTTCAGGTACACAGACAGTGGCACTTATTTTCTGTTAGATTCAGTGATTTCAAAATAGAAAAAGGACATAAAACACAATATTGGCTTTCTTCTGACAGCTCTTTTCATATGCATTTGAGCTCGGTGCCAACCACACGTGGAACCTCTGAAGAACCTATACCATACCAACAGCCAGAGTTTTAACTAACTGCAAGGCACAGTGGAAAGCAAAACTTTGCTAGAGTTCTTTTCTTACACATATAAACACAGTAAAGGCTTCCGAAGCAGTGAGTAGTATTTAAGTTTCAAATCTTGGAAAGCCTTCCTGCTGGATGATTCTTGCAACACTCACTTATGTCACTAATAGGTAATCAGATGCATTGTTAGCCATCAGTTACAAAAACAAGCACAACTTCTTCAGAAGTACATTTTAAGAAAGAAGATACCAAATACCATTTACATTAATTTCAGAAAGTTTATTGCACCAAATGCCGCAGAGAAATAGACCAAAGTGGTAATGTACATAAACAACTATATGAAAAAAGCCATCAAAAACATGTAGTCTGACATCAGTATTCAGTCATTCCTAAATAATAATAATAAAAAAAATACTTGTGCTCTCCAAACATGCAAAATAGCAACACATGTTTTTATCTATATGGAAATCCTACTGTGTATGACAGATTAGCATACTTGATATTAAAAATAAAAACACATCTAGAATGCATTCAGCAGTTCAGACTTGGGTTTGATCCGGGTCCTTTTAACTCAAGTAGAATACATACTTGAGGAATAACTGATCATTTTGTGTAAACTATATACAAGAGTTCGATGCATCAAAAAAAGGCTTTTTGACTTTTAAAAAATGCATTCAGTAGGGGGTGGAAAAGTCCAATCCTGAAGATGTAATTAGAAATGTGAATTAAATAACTACAGAGTAAGTATGCATTTGTTTCTTTTGGGGAGAAGACAGTTGCATACATTAGATCAGAAAGTACTTATTTAAATTAAAATAATTCAGTCTTGGTATCGTTTTAGGTTAAGGAGCTCATTAAAATGCCATGAAATTTAGTAGTTCATTCCTCCCCTCTGTGTATCAATGCTGAGTCTTGCCTGAAAAAAAAAATACATTCTGAAATTGCATTGTGTAAACTGCATTTACGTGGGATTTTGGAAAGAGTGTGCACTCCCACTTAAAGTATGCATTTATTGAGTTTACAGAAAAACCTACATAATACTGATAAAAACTTTGGAGTATTTAAAAACTAAGCTACATAATCAACTTTCAGCTCTTCTGTACATTCATATCATCTCATTCAATTAAAACAAAAACATGCCCTATAAGATGTCTAACAGGATCTGTAAACACCTACTGCCCTGTCATGCCATACTACATCACATAAATGGCAAGATGCTACCAAAAACAAGTTAAAGACTGAGTCAAAGAAGCCCAAGAAGGTGGAATCCCATCAACTGAGGTAGTACATTTGGTGGAGGGGAGAGATATGTCTTTAACTTTCTTTAGACTAAAACCTTTTTTTAATGGTAATAAACAGATTTCATGTTGAATTCCCCCCTCCCCAAACTAAAACTGTTCAGAACAAGGTAGTTCTTCATATGATTTCTGAAGAGCAGCAAAATGTTCGAGAAAGCAGCAAGAACTATAAAGTGGGCTGAAGAAATCCAAGCACTTCCACCATCAGCACACATGCCTCCCCTAGGTTAGTTTAGTATCTTGCCAAGAGGCTGTTTTTTTTTATTTTTTATTTTTTAAATAATCTGTGTAGTGAAAAAAAAAATATCAGGTGTTACTTGTTATGGTATTAACCTTGAAATCACTGCGTGTTCTAAGGAAGTCAAAGTCAGCCAACTCTATGATAGCAAAAGCATCTCCGCGCGCTTGGAAAAACTGTCAATCTGTTCAGATAAAAAGCCTACCAATGCCTTAGGAGAACTGGAACTGTCTTTTAATAAATTCAACTATTAATTAAGAATGACATGAAGTAGAAGTAGTACATGAGAATTTTTATATACACTCAGGGAAGGAGTTTCACAGTCCTACACACATGCACCCACACGCTCCCCATAGAGGGGCAGTTCAGGAATACACAATTGGCTCTACGGTTCTTCGTTTTGACCTTGTGAAATAGAGTGAAATCTGCCAACAAACAGATGCAGAGAGAAAAAGCTTGCTTTCCAGTAGATACAAGGATTCATAGACCAAAGATATGAAAAGTTTACTTAATTATTTGCACTAGGAGTGGACCTGAACCGCAGAAAGATTTTAGCTTCTGTAGTCTAGAGATAAGTCTATGAAAATACAATAGAAGAAACATCTGGAATGTCAGATCAGAAAGCCAGCTTTTATAAGGAACAGCTTTAGAATCTTTTTTGGATCAGAATATTAGGTATCCCTCTACTTGGAAACAGCCCCTCTTCACAGTAAGTCAGCCTACCCATTTCCCCTCAAAAAGCAACACAAGGTTAACCAAGACCCCAATCACATTTAAACAACTCACAAAATGAACATTTCATTGTTTCAAATCATTTAAAGTTTACTGTAGAAAAGTCCAAACATCAAGGTAGTATGAAATAAAACCACTTTTAATAAAAGTGCATCCCTTCAGTGTTAAAAATCTCCAATCACCAATCAGGGCAACAAATAACTGGTGACCAGAAGTTTCTCAGTTTGCTATTCCCAAACAATTGTTTTGCCAGCGACTCACTTGCAAGCTGTCAATTTCAGACCTCATTCAGGCTGGCTCAGAACAAAAATGGTCCAACGTGAGTTTTTCCTTTTCCTTAAGAACGCTTCTTTTGATTTCTTTTCTCTCCTCAGTCTGGTCCATAATTTCACATCCAGCTCAACAGTGCTTTATGCTTTTTTTTTTTTTTTTACATTCATGTTATCACCAACATGAAAACAGTAAAATACAAAATTTCACTTTGCTTTCTAGAAATATAGAAGGCCAGTATCGACTCATGGAGAAGTAGTTTCTGGTCTCAAAGCAGTTAATCTACTAAGGAAAGGCACCTGTATGACAGTTTAAGATTTCTGTAGAATCAAAAAGGGTAATTGCAAACATTCATATTAACATCAAATATTGGGGGGGGGGGGGGGGTGCCCTCTACATTTCATTTGACTTCAAGCAATGCTCACCTTTTACACCTAGTATGACCAACTAATAACCAGAAAGAAGTAATACTTTTGACTGAAGGTTCCAGAAAGATTCTTCCCCCAGTAAGATTGTCTTCAGTTGGTGCCAACTGTCTGGTGTACGTGTGTTATACACATGTGCACTGTAGCACTGGTATCATACAGAAGTTTGTCAAATTCATACTCCTCAGAGATAGCAATACCTGGTGACACTGAGACACAGGTTAAATTCATACAGAAACTCAAAAAGGTATTGAAGTTGCATCGGTAACAAATGTAAACTTGTAGCAGAAATTCCATAAGGCTTTCCTACAAAAACATCTCAGAAGTTCATTCCATTTTCAGGGTAGAATTACTTCTAGTCATAAGCCATTTGAATACCTCATTAAAAAAGAAGCAGTGGCAGCTTTCTTCATTTCTTGTCCTTCAAGGAAAAAGTCACATCACCTCATGCACACCACCATTTCCAGATAACATTTGGCTGCTAAAAACAGGTTCCTTTTCTGAGCTGGTCACTTTTACTATACAAAATCATGCTTATGCTCTGCAGGAAAATCAAATTCCATCTAATATACTTGTGTATAGGAATGCTATATACATAGTTTACAGCTTTTCTTCCCCAGCAAAGAAACATACACCACACCACACTCAGAAGTACAATGCGATGAAATTCTTTCCAGCCCACTTGTTCTTTAATTGTTACTTCATGGTTTTGAGCAGCGTTTTGGATGGCAGCTCACAGTCTGCCACATAGTGTTAGCTTTTGTCCTTTGAATAAAAACAAAATGCAAGAATGCAGTCTCTAAGTCAGAAGAGAGATTATAAGAAACACCTGAATGCCTTTTATGTTATGTAAACTGAAGTCCTCCAACCAAACATCCTGCTGAAATTGGAATGGAAAGGTGGTAGAAGGTACAGTTATCTGCTTTTCTCAGTGTTCCCATTTACCAGTGTTTGGCAGCTCTGTTCTTCTTCCAACGTGCCCGTATTCTTTATTTTAAGGGAATGACTATCCTGAGATTTTAATTTATAAGAGTATTTGAGCAACATATGGGGAATGAGTACTTGCTATAGCAGCCAACAAAGGCAAGTCATTGGATTCAATCCTGGGGGGAAAAAAAAAAAAAAAAAGGAGACTTTAAAATATACAATCACTTTCACAAAAGAATAGAAACAAGAGGATATTCCTCATCCACTTCAAGGAAATTCAAAGCGTCTTACTGTAAGGGCCACTGTTTAGTGATTTGTTCCTAAAACAAATCAACAAAAGCATAAGATACTTCAAAAAAAACAAACAAGAAGTACACTATCATTTGAGTGAAAAAAAAAATACCAGTCTCCTTCCTGAAAGCTACACTTCTCAGAATGAGATCTTGAACAGCTAGAATAAAGACAAATTAAGTTTTAACCGCAGTGCTAAAGCTATCTTCTTGAGTGTGCATGTTCACTTCTTGCCCCTTCCTCTCTTTCTGTTTTCACAGCAGGTGCACCCTTAAAGGTCGTGCTCTACTCAAGCACCATTTTTGGATGACCTCACAGTAACCGAATCACAAACTTTCTTCATTCTTAACATTTAAGAATGACTAATGATTAAGTCTTGCTTTTGAACTGTCTGCTGATTTTCAGATGGCTCACTGGAAGTTATTTCTATGCTTTTAGACACACAAGAGAAGGGGAATGCTAAATATGAAATAAGCAGCAAGTCCCCATGGGAACAAAATGATCATGTCCAGAAACTGGAAAGGAAAATAATTGATTTAAGTTTCACCATAAGCTAAGACTGATATCTACAATACTCACCCTAATACAATTCCTAGTTCTTTTATGTGCACTCTTGTATGTCCTCGCAGATATTCTGAAAGCATTTTGCTTTTGAGATACATCTCTTGTAGTCTATCCTCAAGATGCATTATGCACTGTAAACACAGACCAAAAACTTCAGAATGACTTGAAAAACTGCAGGATCACAGAAATTAGCTAAAATAATACACTGGCATATATTAGCAAGAACATGTCAAAAGTCCCCTCTCCAAAAAGTGGAGAAGGTATGTTACAATTCTGCTGGCAAGTTTAAAATATATATATATGTGTGCGTGTGTGTGTGTATACATACATATATATACATATGTATGTATACACACACATACTAGCCTTTCTCACCTCAAGGAATTGGAGCATTTCCAGTTTTCTTAGGAAGCAAGCTTGTTGCAATAGTCAAAAAGAAACAATACCCAACACAACCAATTCTCCTCAAGGTCAGACAGCGTTTTGCCAACCTGGTTTTAAACAGGCATATTGACAATTAAGACATCTCATTATGTATCTAACTTTCTTAAAACATTAAAGATGTCTCTTTACTTTGAGGCTGACAGAACACTGGAACAAGTGGCCCAGGGAAGTTGTGGAGTCTCCTTCTCCATACTGAAAACTCCATCTGGATGCTTTCCTGTGCAACCCACTGTAGGAAACCTGCTTTATCAGGCGGGTTGGACTAGGTGATCTCCAGAGGCTGCTTACATGCCCCTTATGTTACTGTGTGACTCTGTGATTCATAAGGCGAGCAGGTAGGATGCCTTATCACGTATTTTGCACCCAAACACAGGGTAACTCAATTCAACATATTCCTTCTTCCCACAGGGACGTCCACTTCAAAAGAAGTTAAATTAGTTCAGTTCTCCAAGCTCCAGAAGATGAAAACAAGAAGCACATGCAGAACCTCATATTATCAAATACATAATCATCCAGCAGGTGGAGACTGCAATTAGAAACAGCAGTAAATATCTTCAGGCCTTTGTCCTATGCATAATTTAAGCTTAATGGAAACCATAAGAAATTAGAAATGAGAACCTGTGAAAGCAGTTCTGCTAATTAAATAAAATAAGAAAAAAGACTCATACAGCCTATCATGTATTTTTCTGATGGTCTTGAGCAAGTTAAAGATTCTTAAAGATACTCTGAATTTTTTTTTCAGGTCTTAATTGTGAAATGCAAAGAGACAGTTTATCAAATCCACTACATAACCGTAAAGTAACAACCACTAGTAGAGGAAAGGCAAAAGCTTTTTGACAGCAGTTTGATCTGTCTGTTTCAAGCCAGTTTTCACTCAAGCCACTGTAATTATAATAGCACTCCTGGATTCTAGCCTAAAGCCATTCTTATCATTTCCACTACAAGGTAACACTAATGCAGAAAGCCTGTTAGCACTTTCTCAGTGCTTCAGGAAGACACGCTGCTGGTTCCCAGAGTAGCAGTTCAACACACTTCAATTGCAGTACACTAGAACTAAACCATTATAGATGATCTTTTATTTTGAAGTTGAGGAAGCACCTCAAGACGATGTGCACGCTGCCTTGAGAGATTCTTTGAACAAAATTATCTGTTACTCCTGAAAGCTGAAGAAAATACTTTTTTTTCCCCTTTTGATCTCAATCCATTTTGTTTAAAAATAATCATGTAAGCAAAGTACAATAAATCAGTCATGAGTTTGTTTTTTTTTTAATTTTGACATCCAGCTTTCTCTGTGGCTTCTCATTGACTAAATGGATCAGAAAAAATTGAAGACATTTAAAAACACAGAAGTAGCATAAAACGAGCTAGAAAAAACAGGTGAAACTTTTGACATGCTGCTCACAAGCAAGAGTTGCAGTTTCTACTACCCTCTCACTCTGGAATACTGCAAAGCTCTCTACAGGACAGCTGCCAGCCTGACGCACCACCACCTGTCCTTCATTCAGACTCAGGTTGGGTTTTGACTACTGCTGTGCCACAAAAAACTTAAAACCTATTATGTGAGAAGTACCTGCAGGCCTGTACACTTGTGAAAGAATCTTCAAACATACGGCATCGTGTAAATGTTTGGTCTATACTAGTACATACACTTCTGTCAAAATTTAAGTCCGCGTGACCATGATAGAAGAGCCACACTTCTCCCCCTGGAGTTCAGTGGATCACTTCTCCATTCTTTCATTATTCTGCTCCTGCTGGCAAAAAACTGTCCAATCTGACAGAAGGACCAAAGTATCTTTAATGCAGACTACAGAACAATTACAAGCTCCTGTGACTGTCATTTTACTGCGACTACTTGTTTATAAAAGGAAATAAAAATACTCCACTTCCTCAAAGCATACAGAAAATGCATATAAAAATCCCAAAGCAAGAGTGGAAAAAACACTTTCATTGCAGAATCAACTAATGAGTTCAAAACTGCCAGAAAGTAAGGTGCCCCTATGCAAGCACTACAATTAACCAAACCCATAGGCTTTTCAGTGTCCAAAAGAATTCTGAAAGGACACTTATATTCACATTCTTGGCTCTAGTACTTGACTTCAAGAACTTAAAATAATCAATACCACTAATTTTATCCCAAACAGTGTCAACTAATACTATTTAGAGCTGTTAACATTGAGCTCCATCATTCTCTCCCATCCACTAGCCCAGTTCTTTCACAGGCTTCCTACAGACAAAGCTTTTCAAAGCTATCTGCTGTAGAACAAACGGATTCTGCTTACTTAAATACCTACTACTTAAACACCTAATCTTTCCCCAGATATAATGGTGTGTTTAAAACTGTATTATAATTATTGCTGTCATGCTTGTGGGTGAATTGTTGTTTTGGCTGAAAAAACTCAGAAAAACTCAGAAAGAGCTACTTATTTGCTCTGAGGAACTCTACAACCGAGGACAGGAGAGGATGCTGTGGGATAAGCATTAGGCAGTAAAAAAATAACAACATCCTCTGCTGCAACCCATCCAACCCAAAGGGTTTTCAGATTTCAGTATCCTCCCAGAAATGCAGTGGGAAGCGTGTCAGCAAGGTGATCTGAGGCAGGACTGACTGACAGAGTTGGCTAGAATATGCATGAAATTGAAAGGTTAGGTAAACACGCACAGGATACATATTTGGAGGGAAGAGAGAAGGCATCCACTAGCTGTTGTTTGAAAAAAGAATTGCCCAAGAACAGAAAACTGTATGGTAGAAACTGGCTTAGGTAGACAGAAGCTTTCAACAGTGGGGAATTGAGAAAATTACATGAAAAAAAAAATTAAGTCAAATTTAACAACCCTAATCATAAATACAGGAGGGCCATGCTAAAATTGCCTAAGTAACTTTAGTTCTGTCACATTTAATTTGGAGCAGTTGATTTTAACCTATTACAAATACATTAAGTTAAAAACAGTATGAGTAACTGAACTGTAGCATGTCTGTGTTTTTTGTTTGTTTGGTTTTTTTTAATCTGTTATACCAACTTACCTACATCAATAAACTAATATCTGACAGGATCCAATAAAACAGACAGCATACAAAACTGCACTTGTTAACTAAGCTAAACAATTTCTCTTAGCTTCGGTTTTCAGTAAAGTAATACTTACAAAGTCAGCTGGGAGGTTGAGTTTATAAAGCTGTAAAATAGACTGCAGTAAACTGGATACTTGACTCGACACCAAGACATCTTTGCCTAACTTCATGTTGTCCATCATTTTTCTCTGGCTTGTAGCTACTTGTACATTCCATTTATCTGTGTCTGCAATAATGCAGACAGCTTCTGCTATTGGTTCATCTAGCACTGGATGCTGCAATAGACACAAGACAAACATTACACCACACTTCCATACACATTTCCACAACTTAGTTTGCTGCTCCACTTTTATTCACCTTTTAGCAAGGGATAATAAAACGATCCAAATGAATGTTTTTGTCCAATAGGAAAACAGAAGTTTCTCAAGAAAAGGGAGACAGAACACCAGTTTCAGAGACAGATTTGACATCTACTGACACTGTTAAGTATAAACTGATGATTTGATAAAGGCATTTAAACAGGTTTTTTTTAGTAGAGCTTCAGAATCTCAACTCCAATACTTTTTCTTCACTAATGGTATTCCAGCTTCAATGAAAAGTTCTTTCAAAACAAATGGGGTGTTAATTACACTGACGCAGCTGTAACGAAAGTAAATTTGATGTTTCATGTTTGTGAGGGACTTCACTATGCAGAATGAAGATAACGTGTGCACACAGAAACAGTATCATATTAAAGCAATTTGACATTTAAAAATAAATTGCACATGTCACCATTCTGGACACTGCACTGAAGTCATTCCAGCAGGATAATTCTTAATTGCTCTGTAAAGAAGCAGTGAGCAATCAGTAGACAAACACATAAAATTGCATACTAGGTGCACTCAATGTTACTTTAATGAAGGATTAGTTATAAATTAATCATTTGGTGCACCTAGGAGTAAGAACATCACAACAAACTTATCTACAGTCAACTAACTTCATAAATAAAGTCAGCCATTCCTGCCATAGACCAGTACAACACAAGCTTCCACAAGACTTACCTGCCTTGCAACAAATGCCACTCAGTGGCAAGCTAAGATGTTCCCAACAACTCACTTAACACCTTCATAAAACACAGATAACTTTCCAATTTTGACTGAAAATAAGTGGTTTCACAGATTTTTTCCTTGTAACTTCAAGCTGCAGCCATTTTTCCCTTTGTTCATCTTTTAAGGGAAAACTGAAGAGAATACAAGGAAAAAAGTGATTCTTGTGTGAATGGGTTTCTAATGTGATGATTTAAGGGGCTTTCTTTCAAGAACGATGATGTGTCAGGTGTGGCTGCTAAGAACTAGCTAATAGAAAAAAAAAAACCAAGTTCTAAAGTACAAAATACCACATTTCTTTTCAGTAATATCAGCAACTTCTATGACTCAGAGCAGTACTTTAACTCACATGCATTGCATGAAGTAGGTCTGCTAGTAGACACTGCTTAAGTTTTTCATCATTATTTACTCCATGCAGCACTAGATCAGGCACATATGTATGACAGTAACCACCTAGAAGCGACCTCCCGAAGTTTTTCACACACTGTCTGCTGACTGTGTTTGACCTGAAACAAACAAAAATAGAAAGCAGCTAGTATTCTTGCTTGACAGACTCCATTCAGATTATAACAACGTTTGATTAATCCCCTCCGCTTGGTTTTATTGCAAATTTTAATCAATAATTGTACTAAAAATACCGTGAATCAATTACTAATTACTCTTTGAAAGCACAGTTTTGTAACTTCAGTGCTGTATTGATTCCTTTAAATTTCACAAAATTGATATGCACTAGAACTTGTGGTATGTATGATCCCTGTTTAAAAGCTTTGCTAAATTTGAGTTCTCAAACTCAGCTCAAGCAGCAAAAATCTTTCTAGCTACCTAACATGCATCAGGAAGCTCCATGCGCATCTGTAAAGTTCAGAAGTTTTCAAATGGGATGCTCTTATTCAAAGCTGCATTTAGTCATCAGCAGTTTAAGCAACATTGAAGTTTGCTTGCCTTCAAATAGGACAGTCTACACGAAGCGTTTCAGGCAATTAGCCTCATCACTTTTATTAAACATTTGAAGAACAACACTGTCAAAAAAAATTCACTGCAAGTAACAGCTTGGTCTTGGTCACCTTTTTGAAATACACTACCTGGGTCTGCTATGGATTTGTTTGCAAGCAACTTAACATCCCAGCAGGCTTCAGACTTGAAGTTCTGAACACCTTTAACATACCAACGACTTTTGACTCCCTTCAGTTCTAAGTTAATTTAAACTCCTTTACCTTGGTAAAGGAAGTTCCACTTCTGCAAACTCTTCAAGTCTCTTGCTGACGTTATCGTGACGCTCTTCATCAGGAATACAACAATCGCCTTCTTCGTCGCTGGCTCCAAGAGCACTGTCTGAACTCTCATTCCTTGGAATGTCCCCCTCAACTCTGAAAAGGGTTTTTCTTCTCGCATCCCCACAGGGGACATCTTTAGCACCTAGTTTAGGGGACTCTTTCTTGACAGCAGAATCTACTTCTACACAGCCAGGTGAATAGCTCTCCGGATTGCCAGAGCATGAAGTTCTAGTTTCTTTTATGCTTGGCAATGTTACAGTTTCTACGTTGTCAACAGACAAAAGTAGTTCACCTGAAACTGTGTTCTCTAAATTTACCTCAGTTCCTTTATTTTCCATACGTTGGTTATTAAGCACACTCCCCTCACAAGATGAGATCTGTGCATAACAAATACTACGCTTACTGTACGGCAAGGAGGCAGCTTCACAGCTTTCTTTTTGATTCTGGGAAGCATCCACAGTCAGATTTGTAGAACTTGAGGCACAGTGTATTGTTACCTCTGGATTTTTTCTCAATACCTTCAGATTCTCTTCCATTTCTCTCCTTCGACTTTCTAAGTCTGACTCGGGTGACGCAGAGCTTCCAATCCGAAAGGTGACCTTTTCTAAGTGTGAACTCCTGTGGCCAGACCTTTCAGGACAAGGTAAAGCAGACGACCTACTAGACCAATGCTTTTCCACTTTTCTTTCGTTCTGATTTTTGTTCTTCCTTACATCTGTTAAATCCTCCAAATTAGATGGCTCTTCAACGTGGTAGGGCACAGTTCCTGTATCAGTGACAGTTCTTTTCCCACTGTCAGTTGCTCCTTTACATGAAGTGCTACTTAGACAGTCGACAGATGTTTCGGAATTCTGACTGACTTTACCTACTGTTTCTTTCTTTTCTTTTGAAGAGACTGGCACAGCATAAGAGCCCTTTGGGTTATATGCCCACTCTGCAATAGTATGATTCTTACTTCGCTCATTTTTTGGAGGTAGGATTGGAGGCACAAGAGCAGGTTCATTTTTGACAGTGACAACAACATAGTCAGACTCTTCTATCTCTCCTTTTTCTAGCGCAGTTGTGATCTTGCTTCCATTTAGCACCTGTTCTTCTTCTCCAACTGCCTCACTCCATGTCAGCTGATTTTCCTGTAGCTCAGAGCACCGAATGAAGTAAGTTAGAACATAGAGCAAGCGCTGCACCAACTCTTTACGTTTCCCAACAACAACAGTTCGAGTCAATCTAACTGGAGAGCCTATGGCACCATAGAGATCACCTGGAGAGGAAAATAAGAATTTCACATGGAATTCATTTTGAAACAGCATTCACTACGGACACAAATCAGACAGTTAATTTATTTCATGGTCATTTGTAGGAGTTTAAAGCACAGAATAACGAAAGAAATCCCCTGACATTTCCCACACCTGGTTTGCATCCAGAAGGTTTTTGCTTTTCTTTTGAGGGTTTGGCTGTTATTATTCAGTTTCTTCCTGTTCAGATTTTTATTTATAAAATGGTTACCAGATATTATCATGTAGAAATTGATATAACAGATGGTGAAGAAAAAAAAAGTCTCTCTCTGAAGCCAGCTATGCTATTCCCTAATTTACTGCTAGCTATTTTTTATTCCCCTCACACAGATACTGTTTGATTGCAGTTACTTCTTCCCCTTTCTGTTAAACATACAAATTCTCATATAGATAAAGCCTATATCTTTCAGAACTGAGATATCAAAAAAAATAAATCACAAAGATCCAGTATCAGTTTAATAAATGAAATTAAAAACTAGAAAATAAAAAAAGTAAAAAACCCCTTCCTTATTGGGCAAGGCAGATGTGCTTCAGTATGTTAGTGAGGTTGACTCCAAGTAGGAACCTTTTACTCTGGCAGAGAGTAGAGGAGAACGTGGAGATATATTTACTATTCAAAACACAACTATAACGTGAAAGGAGGGTACTAGGACATAATCTAAAATTAAAAGGCTCATTTATTCGAAAAGACTGCTATATTCTACTTTCAATACCTTTGTTGTGAAGACTTTTTTTTTTTTATAAATCAGCTGGAAGGCTTCCACCCAATGTTCTGAGTGAAGTAAACATAGGCAAACAGCCAATAAAGCAATTTTTCAATACTCTACTATAGTCAAAGATAAACTAACTCAAGACATGTCCACTGCCAGGTTGAGTTAACTTGAGTGCACCCTCTAAATGTCTGCTTGGTGTTAACACCAGTAGATGGGAAACTGCTACCAAAAGCTCAGTTTTCTGTAGCCAATCTAAGTGTTCACACTGAAACCAAGTTTCTCTAGTTTGGGCTTTATAAGTTGCCAGCTAACTTAGATTTCTCTAAGTATTTAGCACTTACTGAGAGCTGCTCAAACGTTCTGAACCAAGTATCCCACCAGAATTCTTGTACAAACCTCATGAAAGAGCACTCAGTGAAACAACCATACCTTTAGGAAGATTTCTACCAAGAGAAAGAGGAAGTCTGGTTTCAACATGAGGAAGGTAAAACAATGAAAGAAAGTGCATGCCTAACCTCCTGTGAGCCATTCAGGACTACAGTAATAATATTCTCCTGACTTCATTCCTGCAGGAGAAGCATCAATGAGACAGTAGTTCCACTACTCTCACTTGCAGTCTCCCCTGCCAAGATCTGTCAATTCCCATGATGCAAGCAATGCACTGGAGAACAGAGGCATTGCTATCCTGTCTTCCCCCAGTTAAGGGTGCTCTTGCATACAGTCCCACGGATTAACATGCAACGACATTGATTCCCCAGTATTGGAAACTGAGCTAGACTATTAGCTAGTATTTCATTAAATTCAGTTTCATTAATTTCATTAAAATCAGTGCCTGGTAGCCCATGAGGACTAGTAGTTTGGCAAGGCAATAGAAGATGTTTTCTTTCAAGCTGAGCACAGTTACTACGGAAATCAGATTCAGGATTTGTGTTCATTTGCACAATTTACTTTAAAAATGACATTAATAAGACAGTAAAATTCAAAACTGCAGTCACCAAAACTTACAGTTGTGAAGCACGTTAGATTGAAGATGACATTTAAAAGACTGTTGTATTTACAGCATTACCTACAGTTGTACCAATATGTAATTGCAATCAGAATATGGTGGGAACATAGCTTTGAAGGTAGAAAAGCAGGTACATAAGAATACTTGACAAGAAGTCACTTCCTTTCTTAAAGCACTAGTCCTCGTGATTTTTTTCCCCCTTTTCTAAAGAAAGAGACCAGCAGAGGGCATCATCTTACTTCGCACATCAGCTACTGCAACCACTTGATACTAACTTGAAAGAACAAAACTAGTCAAAAAGCACTTTTAGAATTTGTCTGGGCTGGTAGCAAAACACAGCTTAAGAGGGCAAGAGGAAGAAATTACTTCTTGACAAGTCAACTGCTGTATCTCTGGGAGTCACCATAAGATCTACTGCCTACTTTACACCTCCACTTTAGCTGGTTTGTTTATCCCCAGGCCTGGCTCCCATCCTCAGCAACCTGAGCAAGCTTCTGTTTTTTCCTCCCTGGGAAGTCTAATCCATTACTACTCTGTGTTACCTTTTAAAGACATGCTAAAACAGGAAACACTTCCACAACGACATCGTTAAGGTAACAATTCTTAGTTGGAGTAGAACTAAACTAGACAATAAGCAAGAAAGAACTGGCAGCCCATGGTGAGCCCATGTGTTACTTCACATGCCAATACAGTATATCATTTAAAGTTCAGGCTGATCTGATGCAAAATTCACACCTGCTGCCCAGACCAACAATTCTGTTGCCCTGCAGAATTTTCAAGGTTTGATCACTGGAAGCATTATTCTCTCAGCTCTCTTTCACCTACTTGTTTGACTTAATTAATCCCCAGTATCAAGATAATTTGTAAGCTGTGTTATTGTTAGAGAACAGGGTGAGGGGCTGGGCATGAAGAGAAATCCTATCCCAAGCTCCATTCATGTAACTCTGAGTAAATGGAGGCACTGCTAGCTGCTAGACTTTTACTCTGCTTCTTGGTGTCCACGCTAGCTCCACGAAGTAAAGGGGAGCCTGGACAGTCCTAGTTATATTCTCTCCATCCAGCCTACTTCCCTTTATTCTTCCTAACTGCTCAGGTCATTCACAGCACTTGCAGCCTTCTTAAGATGTCTAAAGAAGTTACCTAACCAAGCAGTGTTACCGAGAACAAAGAAAACCAGACCATACTAAGAGATGCCCAAATACACTTGCTTAGCTTGATTCAAGACATCTGTTTGTAACTTGGCCCAGCTTATACCAAGGAAAACTAGCAAATGTGATCCAGAGTTCTACTACTACTCAAGTTCCTCAAGTCAATGGCAGAAGTCAGCAATGACAGCAAAGCTCAGCTGTTTCTCAGGCTAGACCTGGACTACTACATCTGATTTTAACATGACACAGAGGAATTCCAAGTAGCTTACGGAAGAGGAGTTAGTTATAGAGAAAACTGAAGCTTTCAATTTTTCACTGACCAAGCTGTGCCCAAAGAGGGTTATATGGATGGGATTTTGCCAGCATATTCACAAACTGCGAAGTGCGCTTCTCAGAGAAGGCCTTTATAGGAGGATGGTCAACTGGCATTACTGTTGGGACCCAAGCCAGATGATACGTTAGCACCGCAGTTAACAAAGCAGCAAAGAACCTGGGAAAAAAAAAAAAGAAGATAACATGACCAAAGTAACACTGGCAAAGGAATATCACATTAAATGCTTGATCATATCCACGTGCTCTGAGAAGCACACAAGCTTTCAGGAAATATCGACAGTGGGAGGTATAAAGCAGAAGAAAGCTTACTGATTTTTGTTGATCTGTTCTATCAGGAATGTAAATTCTTTAAGAAAACGTTGGCATAGCTGGTTCTTTTCCAGGGTATTGGACATCATATTAAGCCACACTGGCTCTGCAATCCTTGGAACAGAATATAGGTTCCAAATGGTAATTCTGCTCAAAAAAAAAAAAAAGAAATCCCCCAAAAGTCAGGTATTAACATGTATTTGCAGATTTGAAATGTACAAGTAGAACACTTTCTCTTCTGTTGTCCAATGCTTTTTATTTATGTAAGAGCTAGGAGACAGAAAATGCGTTTGCCTGGAAAACATCTCCAATTACCAGTGTCCCACAAAACTAGTCTGCTCAAATTTATGTGCAAATAGCAGTGTCTTCATACAAATCACATCTCCTTCTCTCTCTCTGTGAATCTGTATATAGAGAAGTGCATATAATTTACTGTGGGGGGATAACATTCTCTTCATTTCATTCCATGTTCTGGACTTCACAGAACCTGCATCCCACCAATGCCTTGTCTCTCTGTTGGCCTGCCTTTCTTGAAGTGTGATTGTCCCTTTCTCCCTCAAGTATCAAAAAAAACTCAACAATTTTCCTGTGAGTTCCACTACCCAGCATCTAGTTAGGAGTAAACACCTGATCTGTCTGAATGTAACAGTCAATCCACTTGTCTGCACAGACATCAGCAAAAGTCAAATCTTGACAAGGTCTTCAAGAACTGACAGTCCAAAGTACAATTGAGCAAAACAAAGTATTTGTTTCGCTTTCCTTCTGAAAACAGCTAAGACAGTTTTGTTTAAGTTTTCTTAAAAAAATTTATGCAAAACAAGTTCATTCACAATAAATTCAAGACCAGCTAAATTACAAAACCCTGCAATCAACCGCTTATGATTGAAAGTGACAAATATCTTTAGAGACGCGTGAGAACAGCTCTCCTTGTAAGTCAGAATTCCATCAACTCACCTGAATTCTCCCAGGGCATCCATGACACGGCTGATATAAACCTGCACTCTCTGGCTGGATTCTGCTATTTTTCTACATGAGATCATGGCCTTGATTAAGAGTTAAAGACACAAAACAGCTTCTTAAAGGACTCGCATTCTTCATTTTTTAAGCTTCATAAACATGTCAAAATAATTGAGATCTAGCCCCAATATTACGCAGCCACTCAGAACAGCAATGGCTGCCAACCTCCCTCCATCTCATGATGGAACTAAACAAGAGGAGATAAACCATTGCTGATAGTAAGGGGAAGGCAGCAACACAAATTTGTTGTCACTCTTTTAGTAACAGCAGGAAAAGGATAAAACATCATTTCCACAGTCTCTAGGGAGTCAGGACAACCTCAGTGAAATATGACTAGAACAAAGGAAAAGCCACCCATAGCAGAAAACTCTCCATTTTCATTCTGACTAGAAAGGAAACCACACCTCCTTTTCAGCCAGTGCTAAATCCCAACACTGGGCACAGGCTCAGGACTACACATATAAGGAGGGAGGGAAGGTTCAAGCCACGCATCTCCCACTCTTCATCTATCAGTCTCTAGAATTCTTCATTCTCTTTGACACTTATAGTTTCACATTAAAAGAAACCAGCGTTCTGTACCTTCTCTATTGCATACTTCAGTTTGTTCATGTGGGATTCAAAAAGAGGGAAGTGAGAGAAAAAGAAATCTTGGAAGTTCCTCTGTGCATCTTCTTTTTCAGGCAGAGAGAAGATTATGCTGATGGCAATTTTTTTCCTCCGGACCATTGCAGGATTGGAACTGCAGCTCTCATCAGCCATACTAAACATTTCTTCAGTTGACCTAAAAGATAGATTTTATTTACTTTTTTATTTTTGGAACAGTTAACTATGTATAGGTAAGTCATTTGTCTTCTATCCTTAACTCTATACATTACAAGGAAACTTATTCTTTGGTCTCCTTTTGACTATTTGTGTAAATCTGAAAAAACTATCTTTACGTATATTATACCAGTAAGTAAAACAATATTGTCCAAATTTCTTTTGGAAGGAATGTTTTAACTGAAAAACTGCTTTTAATCCTCACTGAGGAACTATAAGGAGAGAACTATAAGTAAAGACAAGAAAAAGACACAGGAACAGAAAAGGGATGCATTTGTGACAGCAGCTTATAGAGAAGCAGCTTACTTTTGGACTTTGTGAAATCTACAGTGTCAGTGAGCAATAATTAAATGCTTGAAAGCTTTCAATATCAGAATTATCTTGAAATGAAACTTGTCACATTATTAAGCCACTATGGAGCAATTATCAAGATGAAAGTCTGAATCCTAAGCTTTCATTCTAGGATTATTCTAAAAGTAAGTGCTTTACAGTTTAATTGGTTTATTAAAGCTATATACACAAAAGTTTCTCAACACAAAGGTACAAGTCCAGGAATACAGGAAAAAATAAGCAAAACAAAACCCCAGCAAAAACAGTCTGTGGGAAACTAGAGCTCAAGACAAAAAACACAACCTCATTTGAACTTCAGGAACTTGCATGCAGAGACAAAATTCCCAAGGAAGTTTGGAAAGGAAGGGTCAGTGAACATCTTAGAAACATCACAAGTATTTGTACTGCTTCCCAGGAACAGGAATTGAAGAATCACAGTCCGCAAGAAAAGCCTTTCAACAAAGCAGCTGATCTAGCTTGTCTGCCAATTGACCACATGAAGTTCCAGCTACACATCTCATTTTCTGAGCTATTGGCCTAAAACACTCACTGAAACCGTAGTCTTGGCTGTACAAACTGAAATGCAAGCTCTGTTGTCATTGAAGTACTCAGCCAGAAACCTACTGTTTCTCCATCAAGTGATCGTAAAACAACTAAGTATTAGAAAGAGGCCTTTTGGCTTGGAAAGAACCCCCAGCCAAAGGCAATTCTAGACAGTTGAACTAATAATGCCCTGTTTCTGAGATCTTTCTACAGCATGGATTCTCCAACATGGGATAAAAACAAGCTATTCCCACTAGTGAATAACAAGCCCAGTAGGAGTGGGGTAGCGTTTAAGTAAGTTCTTTACAGAGAGAGTGGTAAGGTACTGGAACAGCTGCCCAGAGAGGCTGTGGACGCCCCATCCATCCCTGGAGGTGTTCAAGGCCAGACTGGATGAGGTCCTGGACAGCCTGGTCTAGTATTAAATGTGGAGGTTGGTGGCAATGCCTGTGGCAGGGGGGTTGGAGATTCACAATCCTTGAGGTCCCTTCCAACCCGGGCCATTCTGTGATAGTTTAGTGAACAATAAGCCCACTTTCCTTTAAAAAATGTTTTGTTTTTCTAACACTTCAACAACACATGCTGCTACTTGAAGTATTAGATTCAATGATTTCAAAGAGGAAGTAATTTATTTCCCTCTCGATGTTTTAACTTCTTTTGCGTATACGCATAGCCTTACTGCTCTAGGAAGCTAGACAAAAGAGTACTTATATTTACTGAAAGCAAAAATGTTTGTTAGCTCATTGTCAACTGCAAGTGTGATTGATTTCAAAAGCATGACCACGATCTGAGCACAACTGCACAATTCACATTAAAAATATTTCTGCAAGAATATCCAAGAAAATCGTTGAAGGGTTGAAAGTAAGAAAAGTTAATTCTGAGCTAGGACATATTTCAAACTGTGCCTTTCAAAAAAAAAAAAAAAAGTGTTTTTATTTTTGACTGACCACATTTCAACTAGGAGCTTTTAAGATTCTACTAACCAAAGACAGCAAAAAGAGACAAGCCAAACAGTAGAAACTACTTGTAGTTCTCCATTAATTCTACAGTGTCTCTGGGTGCAGGTAGACAAGCACATATGAGCAGATAATCAAGACCCATTCACTGTTTTGCAGCTGACAAGACAAGAATGTGCTTATTAGCTACAAAAGATCTGCTGCATTCCATGCTTTGTTGTGCCACTGAGCTGCAAAAGCTAATAGAATTCCAAAACAGAAGCCAATCTTTCTTTTTTTTTTTTTCTTTTTTTTCTTTTTTTTTTTTTAAATCACAGCTCTTTCCCTCCTCCTGTTTTGGTAGAAGTCACACCAGGAACACCCTGTGCCAGCCAAAAGAGCCATCATGGGCTATTACTCCCAAGATTTCACTAAATGGTCAGCAGTCAGACTTCATAATGTAACATATTTAAGGCAGTGGTGTTGTTACAGGCTTTCATCTCAATTGATTGCTCCTTCAGAAACAGTTTACTTTTCAGAGTGAGGTCTTTTAACGCAGCCTATCCATTCATTAAAAATGAGTATACTCCAAATCCAAATACTTGTAGCTCACATTCAGTTAAAATCTTTCCTCATATAGGCAATCTTACGTAATAAGAACAAGTCAGAATTAATTACCAGTATTTTTTAAACCATGATTTCTCATTTTAAAGAAAAGAGGCCTAAGATCTATTTAGCTTAAATTATCACCAAGCAGCTGCAGTAAACAGAAAGGTGCTACACACCATCTTGGAATAATTCCATTCTCTAAACTGGTTGTCTGACTTCGGAGCCAGCGACGTTGATAGCTGCTAGAAGATGATGATGAAGAGCTTGGAGATGGAAAAGGAGTAACCAGAAGACTGCTCAGAGATGCTATCAAAAGAAGAAGGAAAAAAAGCAAACACATGAATTATACTGAGTGCCAGTTAAATACTTTTCTTAATACACTGCCTGGGAACAAATTCACACAAATATTGTTCTTGTTTGCTGATCTTCGTGATACAAGATACAAGCTAGAATAGTTTTCATTTAACTCACTGCAAAAAGTGGCATGATTACTTTAAACAACTATTCTCATCTTAGAACATGACTACTTATAGGGTCAGAGATCTTCCCTGCTAGAACATACAAAAAGCAGTCTTATTCTCAGTAAAAGCATTCTGAGATAAGAGGTGCTTGCACTCCCACTAGACTAGATTGACCTCCTGGTCTCCCAGCCTCCTCTTTCTACTCAGTGCTAAATTCTCTTATCTTCCTTTGCTATAGCAGAAGTTCCAGCCAGTTTTTTCGATGTTTATAAACTGGTAAAGAGCCAGAAAGTTGTGGCTGGAAAAAAAAAAAAAAAGAATATTATTACAAATATTCTTGCAAAAAGTCTTGTGACAAAAGCAGAAAGAAAACTCAATATATGCTAAAAAGATAGGATTTCAGTTCTTAAGGTGCCTAAATTCCAGGTGATCCAACCAGTCAAAGAACTGTAACAGAATTACAAAAGCAGGCAAACAAAACAAACAGCAGATACCTGACCGAGCAATGCCGCTGTCTCTGTCCTCATTCTGTCCTCTGCTGGGCATATCAACAGGCGTACTATGAGCTAAAACAAACAGATCAATAGAAAAATGTTACTTAATTTGTTGCATTATTTGTCAGCATTGAAAAAAAAATGTTTAAGATTAAAGGTCATAAAATACTAAAGTTACATCCTGAAATGTTGCTTCAAATAAATAATACGCTAGGAGCAAAGGCAGTAGCAAACTCCATGCTTCATACTCATTTTTATTTTACCAGAGATAATTACTTACTTACCCAATCTAAAAGGTTCTCTAAGAAGCTTAAGAATGTGAATTCTCTTTCACCAGAGATCAGATCCACTCTGAAAAAGTGGACTGGTGGTTCTCCCATCTGTTCATCTTTTCTCACATTTGTTTTGTGTGCAAGATTGGAATTTTACGGATGTTACAATGGAATAGCCAAACATGAGGCTCCTGATTCACTCTCCAAGCAGTAGATTTATCAACTACAAAGTCTCACAAGTAAGAAACATTTGCTTTATGTTGTGCTATGTAGAGGTGTTAGTAGTGGAGTCACCAGAATTGTAGAGCATGCAAGATTTGCAAAGGCTGTGAAGAAACGCATTGGCATTTTAGTTTGTTTTGTTTGTTTGTTTTTACCATTAACAAAACTAATTAAGCCCAGTATCTACCCACCTGCATGGATCATCATATGCCTGTAAAAGGGCACTATGTAAAGCAGTCTTAGTTTTTGGAAACTAAAGAAAACGGATGTTGTAAAAACCTTAAAGCCACTGACACTTCGCTCAAGAAGTAATACTGAAAGTCCACTGCCATATATATATGTATGTGTATATATATACGTATATAATATGTAATTTTTTTTGGGGGGGGGAGAGAGGAAGTAGTAAGGCACAAGAAAAAAAGCAAGACACCTCCACGCTAGCAAGAATCAGCCATAAGGCAGGAAACAGTAGTTCTCTAAGAAACATAAGGGCTTGTTCAGTATTAGACACATTGCATAAAGGTATCTTTAAAGTTAAATACTGGAATTAGAAACAAAAGATGAAGAAAAAACAATCCATCCAGGTTTTTTGTTTGTTTAAGAAAAATTTTGAGTATAAAGCCAGATCTCTGCTGTCACCATCTTAGCCCTTGCTATTTCTAGAGAGGGATTATATATTCTTTGCAAGGATTCAGAAAGAGCTGAATTTGTGTGTGCTTATGGATGGGTCACACTTTGGTTGGCATTCCACACAAACCTGCAAAGAAAGAAGCACTGCGGATGAGCCGGAGGGGACCTCCTTCAGACACACCCTGCAGCAGTTTGCTGCTACACAGCTGTAACACACCTAGGAAACAAAAGCAATGTAGAGAAAATACAATGCAAAGGAAAAAAAAAAGGTGATGCACAGGAGGAAAAAAAAAAAGAAACCAACCCTGAATGAACAGATGGTATCACGGTATCAGCAAGACACAGAATATGGAAATATTTACCTAAATTACTTCCACTGCGACAGGTACCCAAACCATTCTGATTAGAGCTCAGCTTCCCAAGGCTGGGATCTTGATTAATGTATTCAAAGCTATCCTGTAGGCTATAAGAAAACCAAGTGAAAAAAGGGAAGTTTCTAACTTGATCAACAGTCATTAATATCAGCTTGAAGAGTAGGTTCACTTTATAAAAAAAAAAGAAAACAAAAGCTGAAGATTAACTTCACAATAAAACTGAAGGAACCAGTATGTTTTCTGAAACTAAAAGGAAATAGTCACTGATATTCTATGCAAATTCCCTCTTTGAATCACATGTGGGATTGAGTTTATTTAAATCTGCAAGTTTTGAGACAAAAAGGGAACAAGTGAGAAACAGTGCCCATTCTGTTAATGATAAAGGAAACTGAAGCTACTTCAACATACAGGGTGGCATGCTTTTAGCAGCAGGAAGAGACAGAAGTTTTGAAACTGTAAGTAATCTCTGGAGCTTGTTGTCTTGGATAAAGTTAGCAGCAGAAACTGAATTTTTCTTTTCTTGGAACTTGAATAGCCTGACAGATCTATCAAGTCAACACTTCTTTGCAATACAGCTTCCATTTGCAATTTTCTACATCTTTCCACTTGAGCTAAATCAATTTTAAAAGCAGTGACAGAATTAGATGTACAAAAAGAAAGATGAAAGAAAGACAAAAGCATTGGAGAAGAAACAGGGCGCCAAGGAAGAAAAAAAAAAGGCTGTTCTTACTTGTTGTTGCTTCCACTGAAGCTTCCTACCCTGGCTGAGAAGACTTTACTTATCATCAGCTGTGGGGGAGAGCTGAAAGGATAAACAGCCATTTCAGTGAGTCATCAGTTCCAAGCGCCTGACAGAGCAAACCACAGAAAAGGACACTCACCGTATGTAGTGAATTTTCAAGGTGGAGCCTTTGTAACTCATTGCCACTGAGCCAAACATCATTTCTCCCAGCATATTGACGTCAGAAGCTGGTCTAGTGTACTACACAGTCAAGAAGGGAAGAGTCAATAGTGGCTATTTCAATATTACTACTTCAAGTAGTGCTATAATGATAAATTTTGCATGGAGAATACAAATAAATTCCTCTTTCCCACGAAAAGTAAGACCTGGTGTGGTTCTAACACAGTGAACTCAAGTACAATCAAGGATAGTGAAGTTATAGTTGATTTTGCCCACAAAGGGTTCACTGTTACACTTCTTCCCAGGGTGACTCCAGAAAGAAATAAGACAATTTACCATACTTCTAAACTAAACAAGCAAATAAAAAAACACCATAGAAAACCAGCTACATGTCCAGCAACATTCCTGTATAACAGAGTGTTAGAAGAGAACTGTAGGTGCTTGCAGGATCCAGATCCTATGGCCTGGATCCCCAGGTATCAATCCATCTTATTGATTTAAATCTTTAAGTACTTCTTCTCAGCCCCCACAGATGCTTCTTGGAAGCATCTTCAATCAGAAAGCATTTTGTGAAGACTATGTTGCTAAGCACAATCAGACCAATTACTTCTTATGTTTCATTAGCATCATCATTAGCAAATATTGAGAGAAGGTGTCAATTCTGAAGGATGTTTACCTTCTATTTAAATATAATTCTACCCTAATCTGTGGATGCTCCAAATTACATTTTACTAGATGAAATACTTATGCTTTCACTGAAAGACAGCTAGAATATCTTAAAAATAGTTATCTTAATATATCTTACTGCAACATGAAGTTTTTCAGAGTCCCTTTGGTCCATGCTTAACAACTTTTTTTTTTTTACAGCTGACCTGAAGCACAGACAGTCATAAGAACAGATAAATGTCTAGTGACAATTTCCTATGACTTTCAGAAAAATGCTATTAAGTACTTTTGTACTGCCTTCACAGATAAGGCCAAGATAGAATAAAACCTTAAGATACGTCCATGCATTCTTACTCAACAACATTTTAAAGATAATCACAAGCTTGAGCTATCTACTCAAACCTGTAATATACAATAACTATAGGTTCAAGCCCATGCAAGTTAAAGCCTCTTTATATGAACTTCTTCAGTAAAAGAGAGAAATACAAGAAAAGTAACAAACATTACCTGATACTTTGGTATTTGCTCTTTGACATTTTGTGTAACGCTTATTGAGAGATTATGGGGAGAAATGCTGTTGTTCCCACTGCTTGCTTGACAGGTCCTGACAGAAGGCTTTACAGGAGCATCCTCTGCCATTTTCTACGCCAAAACAGGGCAATACAACAAAAACAACCAAAGCAAATATGAAAATCCTCATCTGTAGAAATACCGTGACAGAAGTTTTTCCTTAAATACATTTCAGCAACAGAAACAAAAGTAATTATTTGGTCCGAAATACACATACCAGTTTCTAAAGACAAAAAGGCCCATGAGACAGTGAAAGTGGTTACTCCCACATTTAGATCCTCACACAAATTTTCACAGTAACAGGGAATAATTAGGCAAAGTCATATTGGAACAGCATTCCCAATTGTTATGTACACACGCTCTGTGTAATGTTTGCCAAAGTTTATGTAAACAAATCTCAGCTTATGAGTTGCTTATAAACCAACCTCTCTAACCATCTGCACAATTAGTCACCCTAACTGTATATTATTTTTGCTCCCTGATCAGCAGATCCTTAAACAGAAGACAATAAAAAACAAGTAATACAACACATCATTTGGTAGAATCAGCTATATGTTAAACCTGAACAGAAGTTACAAAAAACAATCTGATGGATGCTCAGATCCAGACAACTGTTTAAGACTAAGTTTACTCTCAAGTCAGTATGAAACAAGATCCTAGAACTGAGCAAAACAACGTAATGGAAGCCTTGGAAAAAGTGTCGATTACATTAATACTGCCTGTATGTGTTTCATAATAAAAGATGCATTTAATTCACGGCATTTTCTTTCAAGAAGTTTTCTTGAACAGAGGAAAAAATGAAGTTTCCATCTCCACGGTGTTTTTTCTTCTTCAAAATAAAAGTGAAGGCGATTAGTTAAGTTAAGGAGAAAAGTTAAGGTGACCAGATCACGACAAACATTTTTCGCATGCGCTTGAAGGGAACAAAACTAACCTTGCAATCAAGACTGCTTCCATTGCCTTAGAAACTTATCAAGTGTACATGTAAGAATTTTTAAATCTGTTAATAATGGTATTTTGGGGATATATTAACGTAAGCACTCCTTCCTTTAGTGCACATTAAATTGAAGAGTACTTTTATAAATCTCATTTCAACCCAGTTTGTACTTCACTGGGAATATGCACTGGCAGAGGTCAAGTTAATTAGGTTTATTTTCTTGTAGGAGACTACATTAACAACACTGAAAAGAAATTGAGTATATAAAACAAATGTATGGTTAAACTGAATATATATCTGCTAGTTACCCCAGGTAAGTTGATGGCATTGCCTGTTTTCAAGCTACGTATTTGAAAATCTAATGTTAAGAGATCATACAAAAGATTGTATTTCAACAAGGTGGGTAAATACACGGTGTATACACACAATCTTGACTTCAGTTTAAGCAGAACAGACCTCAAGAGTAATTCTCTTATATTTGACTAAATCAATTTCTAGGTTCACTAGTAACACAAACATTTAAGAGTGATCTTGACTGTTTTGTTTTAAAAGTGCACCTCGACCAGTGTTTGCCCAGCAAACAGACAATATTATTTGTCATCTTTTATGAGAAAGGTTATAATCTGCTTTATCCCAGTGCTGCATAGCTTTTGACAGAACATTTTGCAGCTAGCCTTTAAAATGTTAAAAGCAAGCAGAACAATGTGCGCTTTTAAATGGAGCCAGAAACATTTCTTCCATCCATTTACTTCTCACTCATCATGTGTTTTAAACTAACTTGAAAATACAAACTAAGAGCCTGGATACTTGGATTCTTATCACAGTGGGTGGTGGAAAGATTAACATCAGTCTGACCCACATACCCTCATAAGAGGGTGATCAGTATTCAGCTGATGATGCTCAGTCTGACTGATTTGGAACCATTATATATTTGCAGTATGAAGTCAGAAATTGCTGGTTTTGCTAAAGCATCTGCATAAATAATTTCAACAAGTCACAGCTATTTGGGTATAGCTAGTGATTCTGCAATAAACAATGTTGGCCTGCTGGATTAAAACTCCTGAATTTATTAAAGACTTCTGAATTTAAAAAAAGAAGAAATAATTGAAAGCAGAAAAGAAACAGAGCTAACATAGGAAAAAAAAACATATAGTATTTTTCTTCATCTTTCAAAATCACCAAATTTTACCTGAAATATTGTTTTAATTCACATAAAACAACATTTCTACTAATCTAAACACTAAAGCAAGTCTAGTATGTCTAGAGATATACTGGACATCACTGGAACAACAGGTCTGAACAATAAGAGCTAACAACTAAGCCAAATCCCATCCAACACTGAAAAGGTTAGAATAGTACTCAATTTAAAGATCACTTGGCTTTGAATTAAGTCAGGCTTAAGTTCTTAAATTTCAAGACTATATTTGTATTTAAAACTACCAAATAACAGGTGTGTGTTCACACACTTCTTGGAACTTAACATACTTATTATAACTCTCACAGAAAGAAAATTACAAATAAAGATTAAGAAATTGACATTTTAAAATTCCTGCTTTTTGCAAGGGAAACAAAAGCCAAGTTAGCATTTCATACCTGAATCACGGCTTCATCGATTTTGCGGACTGCTTTGGAATCAAATAAGACCTGTCTGCCTCTTCTCTCACAGTCCTGGTAAACTATCAGGCGGATTTCATTCAAGTCAAACTCTGATGAGGACCAGCTGCAGATTGTAAACAAGATGTTGAAATAGAATGCTTACTTTGCATTTCAGCAAACTGAAATATATTTAGCAAATACATCTTCTACTCAGCATTTACAAGAACCAAGCTGCGGTAACAGCACTCGGACTGAGAAGGAACTCGAAGGACAGACACACAACACTGTCAGGCTTTTTCCGAAGTTTTCAAGAATACGAACTAACACTCCATCTCAGCAATCTGGTGCTTAAACATATTCAACTTATTCCGTTCCCCATACACAGTTTTGATCACTTTCACCTGCAAGTTAGATGTACTATTTTATACAATTCTCTTGGCAGTGATAAGAGGCAATGGATTATCATCCCCCTTAAAACAGCCTTGCATACGCTGGGAGGCCTGCACAGTTCCTCATCTTTATTTTCTCTGAATAACAGAAAACCAAATCTTTTCAAGCTTCTCAATGACAAGGAGTAATGATTTTTTCTGGTAATTCATTTTGCAACTGGAAGACGAGGTTTATGTTGATCCTTTATTCCCCCTCCCTTCTCCAAGCTGTTTCAGGTTTAAAAAAGCCATTGGATTAAACAAGACAATGACAAAAACTCCTTCAGTACTGCTGAGATTCTCTCTCAGGTAAAACAATTCCCTAACCCTGGAATGCATCTGCCTCTGTGAGGCCTTGAGATGCAACTTGGCTCCTCCGGCTGCCACATCAAGCTGAGGAGCACAACTGACCACAGCTACAATGGAGAGAAACATTTCTTCCAAATTCTTGATGCATTAGGCTTATGTTGGAGCACAGAGGTTTCCTTTGCCCCAGATTCAGGCACAGAAAGTGCTCATCACATCCTGCAGCTGACGAGCTGGTATTAATGAAAAAAAAAAACACAAAAACTAGAGCTACATAAAGCACTGCCACACAGCTCTGGCAGCAACCTGGTGCCCAGTCACATTGCCTCGTCCCTGACCTGCCTAGTCCACATCCAGGGGTAAGAGTACAGCTGTTATTATTAGCTGTTGGTTTAACAAATTGCGTAACAGACTTCAGCCAAGGCTACCCCGATCTCCACCAGTGAGGAATTTCCCCAAATTATGCCTGATGGAGAGCAAAGGTGGAGAGACCTGAGGAAAGAGCACAGACCTGCTACACAGCTGGAAGGCAGGGGCTTCTGAAGTGCCTTCTTTGATTCCATGCTCCAGTAGTCATAAATTAGCAATGAGGTAATAGCATCAGCTCCTGCTAGTCAGTAAGGTAACCAGGGCAACTGCTTTTGAAGCGTGCTCAGAGCTACAAACAGCCATTACAAGACAAGTCAGCCTAATTTCTTCATACTTCATCTTGGATTTCAGAGAACAGCTCCTCTTTCTGCTCAGAAAGAAATAAGGCTGAGTCACAGAGCAGTAGGGGTTGGAAGGGACCTCTGGAGATCATCGCTTGGAACGTGCCAGAGCACCTTCTTCCTTCAGCTGGAGGATCCAATCCTAATTTTGAATACACTTGAACAGAATAAAGCATATTGCACCTCCACTTTAAAGCGGGGATGCAAATACGCGACATCTAATGGCCTGGCACACAAAGCTAGATGGTGGAACAATGCTAAAGGCTGTTTTGCCATCAACAGCAATGAAACTTGAAACATTTGTAAGCCTTGCCTCAAAAACTCCAGGAGTGCCAGCCATTACTTTGCAAGTTCCCCCTTTGAAAGGGAATCACAGAGTTAAGCTAACCTGCATGACAGCAGTCCTGATACCACAGCTGATAGCTGCCTGAAGAACTTGTGCACCCCACATACACAAAGAGCTGCAAGTAAACCACCTGTTTTACAAGCTTTTTAATGGCTTCCCAGGTGACCAACTCCATTACAAAATCCAGTTATATCAAATACAAGTGTCAGAGCCATCAACAGACTTCACACTGTTCTAACCAGTGAGCTAAACTCTTTTCAACGCCTTGTACTCTGATACCTCTTCAGTATACAGCTGATCCCTTACTGACATCTCTGTAGCACATAATACCATAAGAATTCCTGAAGTAAAAGTGCTACTTTATTAAGAAGGCCAGAGGTCACCCTTCCTTTCAACAACAACAACAAAAAAATACATCGTCACATCTTTAATTTAAACCATATGCAAGAACAAAGCTTCCTAAAACTAAAAAAAAAAATAATCCAGGACAGGTAAAGCAGGGTCAATAGTTGAGATCACAGGACTGCAAGTCGAAACTGAGAAACATTCATCTCAGGCACAAACTTAGGCAGTGCAGTCCTGTACTGGACCACCAAAGCTAAAAGCACACTTATCACACAATCTCAAAATTGAAGGACTCGGAAGGGACCTCAAGAGATCAAGGCCAACCCCCCTGCCAAAGCAGGTTCCCTACAATAGGTCCCACGAGTAGGCATCCAGATAAGTCTTGAATATCTCCTTAGGAGGCGACTCCACGGCCTCTCTGGGCATCCTGCACTGGTGCTCCCTCACCCACACCATAAAGAAGTCCTTCTGCATGTTAGTACAGAACTTCCTGTGCTCAAGTTTTAGGTCATTGCTCCCTGTCCTATCTCTACACACCACCGAGAAGAGCCTGGCCTCATCCATTTGCCTCCCACCTTCCTTTAGATATTTATAAACGTTTATCAGATCCCATCTCAGTCTCCTCATCGCCAGGCTGAACAGAGACAGGTTACTCAGCCTCCCTTCACATGGGAGATGCTTCAAGGCCCTTAATCATCTCTAAGGCCCCCCCCGGAGTCTCTCTAGGAGGCCCCTGTCTTTTTTGAACTGGGGAGCCCAGTTATACTTGTCTTGCATGAGTTCAGGTTTCTTTATGAACAGGTGAACTCCCTTACTCTGCACTAACGCAAAATTCACGTTTGTGCAGTGCTCACTTTTAAGTAAGAAACAAACATGGTTTTATAACAGATGCTGAAGCAGAAGCCAGTTTGATAGCCTGCTCAGATGCCTTTTCCATGAAGCAGAGCAGAATTAAAGATATCTGCAATCTTTCAGAACTTCAAAAAGCAACAAGTTAAGACATCTATTAAAACGCACCATACAAAGCTTCATGTGAGTAACAGATCCACAGTGGGGAAGTAACTTCAGACACTCCTTGCAGTACTCAGCAAGCATCAGACTTAGTTTAGCAAAGCCTTCACTGTGAGGCATTGCACTACACAGAACACAGATGCACGCGTTACAGAAATGATCCACTCTATCAAACATCATTTGGTAAGCTCTAGGATACCTACAGGCAACCTTACAGGCATATAAATCCACCCTCTCATTACCTGCACGTGGAAGCAGGCACAAGACCAGACAGATGACCGACTTTTTTCCCCCTTACACATAAGCTGATGAGCAGACTGATGACGGTACTTCCACCCTTTGTTGTTTAAGCCAGTCTGGATAACATACAGCCCTCAAAACAAAGACAGCACTACCCAACCATCTCCTAAAAGCAGTGCTGAAGACACACAGTACACAGACTCGCAGTACAGACACTGATTTCACGTGCATAGAAGCCAAAACCAAACCACTGCTTACATATCTTCAAATAAGCAAGAATGCAGCGATGCTGAAAGACGTGCTTCTTTTTGTTTCTTTTACACGAAGTACCACTCACTGGAAAATGAAGCTCATTTCTGCACTGCATAGCTTCACTTCCTTTATGCTTAACTAAAAGAAAAACCCTTTCACATGCTTGCACCAGTTGTCTCTAAAAAGAGACACCAACATATGTGAAATAAGCAGAGATACTTTAGTCTGTTTTTCTTAAGAAAAAAAAGCTCCTATGTGTGTACAATGCGTTGACCTTGATGGATTAGTTACAAATTTCTTAATCAATTTCCACTGCCAAGTTGACCAAAGGACATACGTTTCTATGCATATCACAAAAATAAATCCTGAAGGAAGGAACAGACTTTCTCCTCTTGTTGCAAGACGACGAAATAAACTGATGTTGATTTCAGGGCAACGAAAACTCTCATGATGTGTTTGTAAAAGATAGGTATAAGGTAGGGAAACAGAAGATTCTGAAAACATTAAGTGAGAAATTTACACCAGTTTGCACGTTATTAAATTCTCATTTGTCAGTGAAAATACAAAACCACCCATAGCTAAAGCTTTATTCATTCTTCTGCTTACGGACTAGAAAATGAACAGCCAACATGCTTACAAAAAGCCTCCTGCTTGCTGGCTGCAGCACATGACAAGATGCTGGCAGTCCATTCCACACCCAGCTACTAAATGCTGACAGCTAATCAAACCAGAATTGCCTTTTCAGTTCTTCAATGCCATTCCCAACACTCCCCAGTTTCACCTCTCAGGACTGTGATCCTTATACTCGTTTGGTAAAATCAAATTGGGCACATTCTTGACTGTTGCCTTCTTCTCTGCTTCCGTCTAAAACAGCTTACCTAACTACACTTTAAGCACCCAAGGAAATTAGGTGGTAGTTCTATTTTATATATGCACCTTCTAATCAAAGCGTTACTTCTTGTCAGCAAACAAGGTAATTCCCCAGGTAAGCATCAGTCTTGATAACAATTGTATCGCATTCTGTACAAAGCATTACTTCTGAAAAAGCAACTGCTGCTTCTTACAGTTACTTTAAAAAGTCTCCCCAGAAAAGTTCTCCTGAACACTGAAACACCGCCTGCCATGGCCATGTTTAACTGCAAGCAGAATAAGACAGATTTTAGCTAGTGAAGATTTTACACCTTCAATCCTTACTAGAGAGCTACTTAACAAAACACAATGTGAAAGTCTGCCAGACGAAAGCAACGCGTTCTGTGTTGGAAGAACTGCTTATTGCTTAAAAAGCACATTTTGATTTAAAAGGAAATTTTACAAACAAAATAAACGGGGTTTTGTTTACCCGGTATTTTTTAAGCCCTTTGAACATCAAAATACTGCACTACATTCAAATGGCATTCTGGTAACAACACACTATAGAAAAGTAAGAAAGTGAAGAGACTAAATCCTTACAACTCATTTCACTTCACCTTACAAACCATCATTATGTGAGACCCTAAATATTCTCAAAAATCAGATAAATTCAGTAAATGAACATGACTTTGTGTAGTTGTTCCTCCTTCATGTTAAACAACGCTAACTGGACTGAACAGTTTTCTTAGACAAGCACAAATATAAAAGCTTAATGTACCCTTTCGCCCCTTTTCCCGACTACGTGACCATCCTCTATCACCCATATTGGCTGTGGTATGCTGGACCCTGGCTAAAGTTTCCGTAACAGCAGAAATTTATCCCAGACAAAAGCAAGCAGCTCAAAAAAGCAGCTGAAAAAGGGGACACGTAGAAGGCAATGCAACCTCCACCTCCTGGTGGCAGCATGAGTTATGCTAACTCACCTCATCCTTGGAGCTGGATATCTCCAGGAAAGGGTGCAAGCGCCCTGTGTACTTCAACTAAGTATTGAGGCTACTGAGAATGTTAACTGGGTTCTCTTGTTCCCGGTGTCTGCTTTCTGTCTGCTTACTAAGGTGAGCTGACTCCCTAAGGGAAGTCGGTTCCAGAAGGTTTGGAACCACCGGAGCCAGCAAACGGGGAAAGAGGACACAAGCATGTTGCCAGAAAGCCAAGGACAAAGAGGCAATGTCACTACTCCCTTCAGCATCAGCAGTCTGTTTGAACCACTCAGCCTATCTAATCTCACCTTCAGAGTGGATCTTTCCCACATCCAGAAGATGCTAGAATAAACAACGCCCTCAAGTCTAAATAAAGAAATAACATCAAGCTGTCTGTGGTCATACAATAGGAAAACCAGCTTACCTATGCCTCCAACATTAATAAGGACAACTCCTGTTAAATTTATTTCTCCTATGGTGGTACATAACGCCACTGTCCTTTGGCTTTTTCACAATTTCTTCCATTACAGACCACAGAGACTGAGGCTCAAGTCTCACTGAGGGGAAAGCAGGACTGTTTGTTCCTGGAAGGGAGCCACAAAGGCTTGTCCCATACCGTCTTAAATCAGTACCCTCAGTTAATAGAGATCTAGAGATCTCCAAACTTAAAAAAAAAAAGCAGAGAAAGCTTTTAGCTCACTTTTAAAGCAACCAGAATGCATGCAATAACTGAAAAAAGTGACCTATTTATTCATATCTGAAGATTACTTCAGCAGACCTTAGAAAGCGACTAATCACCACTTCAGTGCAACAGCTTCAGGTTAGAGAAATAAGAAGCCCAAAAATCTACAGACCAATCTGCTGCTTTTTCTAAAAGCAATACTGAATGTAGAATAGTTATTCTAACATTGTTTTAGAAGAATTTGGGAAAGGCTGCCCTCAACCACATTCCCACATACAGTCATGCAGCATGCTGGCACACACCTGAAAGAAGGCACAACATAAACAAATGCTGTTGATGCTCGTTTACTTAGACATAGTGCTGGATCTAGAGATGGCTTACAAGCAAAGCAGAGGGTTGCCTCCCCTATTCCCTCCCCCACTTCACAGCCTTCTCTCCTGCCTGCTATCTGACCCACTAATTCAGGTGGCAAAAAAAATTAAAAAAAGTGGAAAAGCAATTAGAAAAGGAAGGTAAGGTTATATAACCTTAAGTGAAAAGAGTCCACTATTCTTCAGAGAGCATCAAACGTCTTACATATCAACAAAATTCCATACATACCTGTTTTGCAGCAGCCTAGTCACTCTGCTCACACAACTGACACTTGTGCCTCTCAGAGATTTTCTAATCCTTTCATCTAATTTGGTACAAGAGAAATCATTTCCAAGCGGTACATCGCTGTTGTTTCTTGCTCTTTCTATTTGTTCCCCCGCATTTGTAGTTTTTGGTGTACCCCCGCACATTTTCTTTTGCTACAAATCCTCTTGCAAGAAGCTGAAGAGATACAGCCTCAAGCAGGCTTTCTTTACTATAGATCAACCATTAACGATTATAATTTCCATCAGATTTCTTCCCTACACATGAACAAAATCCAATGATCTCTTGTTGGAGGAAGAGGAGGCAAATACACGCCATTCATGAAGAAATACAGCTGAAGCTACAGTACCAATGCAATCATTCCAGAGAGAAGAGCAGACACTACACCCAAGTTTCAGAAGCCATTCTCTTGCTGCGTTAGTTTCCTACCAAGCCTGGCCCAAAACTGCAGTAGATACAACAGCTAATATTGACTTAAACTGTGTTTGTTTCCTGGTATGTGATTAGGTAGCTGGCAATTATGTAGTCACAAGACCAAACCATATGGCCTCTTAAAAAAAAAAAAGCATAGTTGCTTTCGCAGTGACTCGCCCTTCGTTGCAAGGTTGTTCTAACACTGGCTACAACACCCTGTTAATGGCTCTCATGTGAGCAAGTGTCATCTGACAACTCCTAGCAACCTCATATAGCACAGGAGCAAATAAGAGTCTGTCATCATCGCCATATGGTTTATAGGGGGGAGGGAGTTGGAAACTACCACCAAGAAACACTAGCTGTTCTGCACTGTAATGGTTTTACTTTCAAGGACAAATGACATTTACACTTGAAGGAGAATTTCGAAGTACCGTTTGGAAAAGCTGTCAGAAAGAGGGGAAAACAACAAGTTTGTCATAGATGTCGCCCGTTTATGAGAACTTATAGTCACAGGCCTATTCAGACAATTCAGTGGCAGTATTGGTGACAAATACCTAATAAAACACTTCTGGCAAAGATCACATCAAATTTTAAATACATCAATGGAACTTCACGCTTGGTTCAAGTTCATGGAGTCTTCTTTCCCACCACCGCTCTTAAAGAAACTAAATAAAACAAACACATCCACACAACTGCTAGTAACTCCTCTTCCACAGCTTTTTTCCCCCCTATCAGTAGAGTTTTAGACTTTATGAGATGACAGCCAAGGAGCTATTCCCCTTCTGACTTAAAAAAGGAAACTAACCTTGCTAATGGTCACCCAGAAATACAGCAGGAGAGTTAGACAAGAGGTCAAAACCCAGTGGTACACGCTACCTGCTGAATAGCACAGCATCCTCCTTAAAGGCTTTTTGTAAGCTCTTAAACAACATCTAAACCCTGGAAAAAATAAACAAAACAAGTGATCAACTAGAGCACAGTAACATTGAACATCTTGCCCAGACACACAGGAGGAAAGCTGAAGCAGTAAAAGAAAAAAAGAATAAAACAGTTCAAATTACGTGAGTACACACACAGATCTGCACGTTCTGGATGAGGGAAATGGGCGCAGAGTTCCTCCAAAACATCCAGTTAAATCCCAGTGTCGGAGACCACAAATACAACACCAAGAAGCCCTCTAAAACTCCGCAAGATCCCCTGGGTGCTATACAACATTTCATCTGTACTCCTGAAATTCTGAGGGAATTATGACTGGAAATCTACAGAAGATGTCAAGTCTAAGGAGCAGATACTACAGAAGACAGAAGGAGGCACCCTCAGAAGTTATCCTCTGAGAAGCAATTCTTCTTTTTCTAGGCAGTGCGACAGCACGTTACCTGTTCTGTTTGTAGGTCATTTCCTGTCCTTCATCTTAGCTCTTACAGAGTTATATACATTATTCCAACCCATTCCCAGTAAGGAAACCCGAGGCGAGGGGTGGGAAGAGGAAATATGATGGAAGTTATTCCATATATGATGGAAGTTATTTAATTAAGAATTTTCTGTAAAAGTTACGGTTGTCCACTACAATCTAAACACCGTCTTCAAATAATAAAATATCTGTGAAGTGTCCAAGAAGGTTTTGTTTCCCAGATATCTTTACAAAACGTGGAAAACAAAGTTTGCATCATACCTGCTGTTTCAATGAGAATTTCATTTTATGAGACATACTTGCAGAACTGATACACAAAAAAAAACAATACCCACAACCCAGACATTTGGGATGAGAGCCAGAATACACTTGTCAGTAAAGTGAAATCTATTTCGGATTGCTTAAAGATGAATTTCCCCTCTTTAAGACTATTTAATAGACAATGTAGATGTATTTTCCCTTCTCCTCTCTCAAATAGGAGAAGCATTTATTCCATACTGCTCCTCTTCTTTTTACTGTCTCGGAAGAGCTGTGCCGATGCCACACTGCGTTCGTTTTCCACAATCATTTAAAGTAGTCCTAATATGGTAAAGCACTGTTTAACCTTAGCTGAACCGCCTTGTTCCAGCATGATACATACTTACTAGTTTCATACAAGTTAGGCTGGATATACTGCAGATTAGTCACGCTACAAGCGAAGGAACATGTCATTTGCAGCACTTCCCTCACCTCGAGTTTTCCTACAGAAAGAGATGTGGTACAGTTCTCAATATTAGATCATTGCCCACAGATGTTGCCTGTTTAGAAGAATAATTTCGTATGCTACTGCATGAGAAAGAAAACAACACTGAGTGTATTTGTCCACTGCAAAGGCAGAACTAACTGAACTATTATCTGCTTACTGTCAGAGACTGCACTGAATTTTTGCAAGGTTGGAATCACTTTTCACCATCTTCATCAAAAAGCAGCATCATCACGTACACGTGTAAGACGCGCACCTGACAGAAGCTAACAAGCAGTTCCGCGCCAAGTTAAAGTCACCATAAACTGCCCACATCAGCTTTTCACAACCAATGAGAAGAGCCTACTAAAGCAGCATTTCCTAAGTTTGGATTTCACAACTTTCCTAAGTTTGGATTCACTGTTCAGAGGCTTATCTGTAAGTCAAAAGTCTGGGAGCCAGGTTCCATGCGATGTCTCGGTGAAAATGTTAAATAAAACGGGGAAAAAAAATAAACAACAACATACAGAAAACAAAGTTCCCAAGAACAACAGGCTTGAAGCAGTGCTGGTTATGGTGCAAGACAGTGTTTTGAGTTGCTAGCCCCCAAAATACAATGCAGAAGGAGCACAAGGGTGTTATTAGGGGGTAACTGTAACCCCAGCAGCTTTCTAGCAGCTAGGAGATCTCAGTTAGACTCATGTTAAGCCACATATCCTGCGAAAGTGGCTTTACAGCATTAATCTCGACGACGGCAAAGAACCAAAGGCTCGCTCAGCCACAGAACATTCTTTGGGCTTATTTTCTGCTTTAGGAAGATAAGGAAACCTCCAGGAAGCAGCTCCCAGCTGTCTCTGGAGCCAGAGCAGCCGTGCCAAGCGGCAGCGGCCTGGCAGGAGCAAGCGGTGCAGGTCCCGGCCCTCCGCCAGGTCTGGCCTAACGCAGCACTCCCATGTCCCTCGCTCCAGCAGCACCATGTGACTGGGCCGGCAGCCAGGGACACAGCTACGAAACGCAGACACTGCCAAGGCATGTTGGGCAGCTGCCTCAGCCAGAACACGAGACCAGTACTAGGCTCTCACCCCACCAGCATTACTGCCTATGCTTTCACCCTCCTTTCCGCGGAGGGAAGGAGAACTGAATGTTGCACATTTCAGGAAAAAAATAAAATAAAATTGCAGCAATGCAGGGAAAATCTGGTATTCATAATGCTGAACCAGCTCATGTAGCATTTCGGCACTATGCGAAAGTATGGGCTGATCTCAGACCTATCTATCACCTACCCAGGCAAGCAGGCCCACACAGACACCACCACCACAGCTCCAGGCAGCATCCTGAGGCACTTGCTCGGTTGCCTGCTCCTTCCTCCTCTTCTGCAAAACTTTGGTTTGTTTTCTTTTTATTTTTTTTTTCCAAGCCCGTATGCTGCTTTCGAACACATGCTCAAAGCAGTAGGTTTGATACACAAAAATCATAGCTATTACAAAACAATATTGCTAGAAATAAGTGAATGCATCCTCATGCCAACTGATACAGAAAGATATGAACAACGTTGATCGCACTGTCTGACATACAAAGATTCCACCAGCTTGCCAAAAAAGAACTGCTCCTATGTTATGATGTTGGTGTGCGATGTCACAGATGGCTGTTGGTGGGATGGCAGTAGAGGCCGAACCTTCCCACCAATACCCCGTGTCATTGCTGTGCAACAACAGATGGCAGCAGAGGGGCAGTCTGACAAAATGGTGCCTGACATGGAAGTGTGTTTGGAGCAAAACTGTGCCAGTGAATTCCTCCAGACAGAAAAAAAGGCACCCACTGACACTACTGAACACGTACCAAACAGTGGGTGTGCGCACAGCGAGGCCGTGAGCAGTGCATTTCAGTAGTGGCAGCAGTGGTTCACCTCTGCTGGTACAGACTTTCCTGAGTGGCATGCAGGCTGTCGTTCACTGCTGTCAAAAATGCATGATATATGTGAGGCATTACTTTCAGAGCCATCGATGTATCGTTTTGATAAGAACTCCAGCATTTGGAACTCAAAGTAACTAAAAACACTTGCATGTCAGACCGAATAGAATACAGTTTAGTAACAGATTGTATAACCAAATTCACAAGTAAAAAAAAGGTATTTTCATTTGGCTAGTTTTTATTTTTTTTTTCCTTTGCTTCTTAATATCCAGCAGCGTGGTTTTACAACTCTACTTTTGTATTTCATTAATAACTGTGACATATAGACTTTAAGATAGCAGATGTGGCACACCAGCACTGCTGAGAGCTGAAGCAGCTCGAATTGGTCAGCTAGCAAAACACCGCTGAGTTCTCTGTAAATAGTTACAGCCAGCTGTTGTAAGAGCAAGATGCTTCTTAACTCTTTTGGGAAATAAAAAGAGAATCAAGAGGTAACCGAAAAGTTAGCCTGCAATAATGGTAATGAGAATGAATAAAGTACATTGAATACTTATGGAAATGTACTGATTTACCCTGCTGGCAGGAATATGGGAAAGAACACAGGCACAAGAAGCCAATACATGATCATCCAAAAGTTGCTATAGCATGAACAGCAAAGTCCATCGTCTCTCCATAGATGAATGCCAGGAAATCCTGACTTAGATTGAATGAAGAGATAACACAGATGGATATAACGTCAGCTCCGGCGTTTTTCATTAGTTATGGCCAAAAATATTGTGTTTTTTTCTTTGTTCTTGTTGTTATGGCCATTTGTCTATTCCATCCAAAACACTTTCCTTAACCCTCAATTGCAGATGGAATTGAAAGTAGTTCTCCAGCACTGAATCCTGAAAGCCATGTACACATTTATTTTTACGTTTCACTACAAAGGAAAGAAACCGCGTCTTAGAACTCTGTACGAGTTCAGAGTAGTTAAAACACTTATAATTCAGCACCTTCTCAATGAAATAAGAGAGACAAAACCAACCAAACCACAGTTTAGCCACAGCCAGGCATGGCAAATGCAGCCTCACTGCAAGACACTGTCCAAGAGACTTATGTTTTGTTTACTATACCAATTGCATAGGATTTTGAATGTATAAATAGTCATTAAGTTATGAAACAACCTCTTGCTCAAAGTAGGCCAACCACTCTAACTACTCACATAGATTCCTCAACATTTTATCCAATATGATGGTATTATATTAAAAGTTTATGCAGTCAGGTTTATAAGTACAAGTTGCTCATGCCCAGAAACATGCTAAAATAAGAGTGTTTGTCAAACATGAAATATATAGACCAAAAGCAAGAAACACACAGAAAAGAGCCACATGCAACCCTGCTGTGCAACAGGAACATGTTTCACACGTTTGGTAATAGAAACAACCTAAAACTTCTAAAACGTCAGCAAACTCATGTAGCAATTGTCTATTTACCTAAATCAGAAATCATTCTCCTTGCGAGCAAGTAAGAATTGCCCAAGGTCCATCAGTGATCCTCAGTGTAACATTGCATAACCAGGTACTCTATAATAGATATAACTTTCTCCGGAGATTAAACCTAGAAGAGCAAGCTTATAAGGAACCTTCTTAACCACTACAGATTCAAGACAACTTTGTTAACAACAAAAAAACACAAAAAAACAACACAGAATTCTCACTTTCTTTTCCAGCCAAAACAGGGCCAGAAATCAGACAGATCAGGCAGATGCAGTGTAAATTGTGTAGAAAGATTTGCAGAGGTGTTCGACAAAAAAACAAACAAAAGAACCACACAACAATCATATCCATTATGAGATCCAATATTCTTTTCCCACTCTTTCCATTCCACTCCCAGTCTAGCCCTGGGCTCACTGTCCAGTCTAGGTACATGCAGCCCTTTTATGAAGTTATCACATGTCACCACAAAATGACAAAGCAGCTTAGATTTACATACTCATTCTTGTATCTCCATTCAAAACTACTCCCAAACATATCTGGATCGGTAAAACTTCTCATTAGAAATATTCAAGTCATCAGACGTCATTCACTCAACTCTTGGAATCGCACGTGACACTGTGCAGTGCTCAGTAAGTACAGACAGATGTTACGAATGATATCCTGACAAAGGGAGTTAATTTTTCCACCTCTTTAGCTTGACGCTATTCAGAAACTCATTTAATGGGTGGTAAGGCTGAAGCTGGCACTCCTGAATCTGTCTGAGCTGACTACCACGTGAGAGCAACCTTCCTCCAGTCTCAAAGCCAACATCCAGTAAGGGTTCAGATGCACATTACCATGGCTATCAGCCAAGTGAACCAAAGTGGTTACCGATTCCCAGTTCTTTATTACAGTCATCTCAATGCAGCTGAGGACCAGAACATAAGAGAGCTATAAGAGAACTAAGATAGCTATTTCTGCGTGAAGACTGATAGCTTGACAAAGTGCTGCAGGAGATGGCTGTGTCACCAACCTTTACACAGACAGGACTGAGAAGGGCTCCAACACTCTCTATCCTATCAACGCTGCTGTAGAAGTGACAAGTATCCAGTGAATAACCCTAGCACGGGAGAAAGGCAAGGAAAGATGACAGATACAAGCACTGCATTCAGTAACAGCTGAATGAGTTAATATGGCCACACACAGAAACAAAGAAAACAGAATCTGTGTGACCACAGGCTCATTCACAAGTTGCAGATTTTGAGAAATTTCCATAACTGCCTTTTCTCAGAATTTAATATTATGTTGTAACGTGAATGCTGTAAGCACTGCCTGATCTGGAAGTGATCCACTTTTAATGAAAGAACCTACTTAGAACTATACATTCAACAGTTTCTAAGTCAATCTCTTAAGGGTTTCTTTCAAAAGCCATTAACTGGTGTACTCTGCTCAAATTTCCTGTGCTCCTGCAGTTATGCATTCACATTCCCAGACCCTCAAGTCAAGCAACTTGAGTTGTCAGATAACACTCAGATTCAGAATTCAGTGCAAACACTTTGCAAAGAAATCCAAAGCACCAAATTTGTTCAAGCCACTGATTTATTTCATAATTCCTATTTCATAAACCAGTACACTTAATACTAGTAGAAGCTAGGAGATATTGCGTAAGCAGCTTTCTGACTTCATTATAAAATATACTGCAGTAAAGCATTCAGAATTCTAGTTGTGAAGTGCTAATATCCAACTCAGCCCTTAGCACCCCTATTAGACAATTAAATAAGTATTGGCCATTTGTTTACATAATACACCTAATTTCATTAGCACATCCGAAGCTTCCCTGAGCACCTGGGAGGAGAAAAATTGAGCCGCGTGACGTTTAGAGAAGAACACAGTGCAGAGAAAAGCTCCGTACCTGCCATATATGTAGCCCAAGTTTCATTTCAGCACAGTTCATGGAAAGAAAACCGTGAGTCAGTTTTAACAACACTGTTAATTAAAACTCTCATACCTATTAATCACTGCAATTCTAACCACCTCCCCACCATCCAGGATGCGTGTTGACCAGCAAAGCAGAAATATTTTGGCTGCAGTCACGTGAAAGCACCAGTACTTGCCCTAATCAGGTGTGGAAAGACAGATCTATAACCAAACTCCCTAGGCCAGCCTTCTCAGTGCCTCAGAAGAATGCGTCACCTTGCAGCCTGTGCTAAAGCTTGTCTTGTGACCTCAGTCTTGTAAATAAAGCACGACAGTGCTACAAATGTTTGCACAGCTGATGCATGCAAATAGGGCAAATGGAGCACTGGAAGAAAGGCGGTGAGAACTGTCAGCATGAGGAGAAAGCCAAATGGAGAAGAACCTGAGCCTGAAGGTTAAGAAAACTTGGAGGTAGAAGACACACAGAAGTGGCTCACAACAGGCAAACACGGTGAATTGCTATGTCCACACTGGTTGACCACACTGGTGGTAATCAGATACTTCGTCGCAAGGAAGTGCTTGTAAAGGGACACACCAGCCACATTTGGTGCCCTCACACACAAAATGCCCAATTCAAAGCCCTCCTTTCCTCACATACTGCTGCAACCGTACCGATGGAAGCCTCATGTGGCAAAGAATGATTATTAGGATAACAGAAGAACATTCTTCTTACGGCACTTTGTCCAACTGGCATTCAAGACAATGCTGCTCTCCTAACCGTGGGTGCACTTAGTAGAACCAACAGCTGGCAAATACAGAACACAAGCAGCTCTGAAGCAGAGCCTTCTGGTCAGGAGCCATCCCTGAATGCTGCTCAAGAGCAAAGTAGATTACAGAAGAAAGCAAACGACTGCAGCATCACAGGGAATACCTAGGAACCAGTACGCAGCTACTACTAACCCCAGGAATTCTCTCTGGGAAAAAAAAAGGTCTGAACAGCTTGAACAGAAGTATCAGAACAAGAGATACATTGCTTTTGTGGAAACAACTCCTCCATTTTCTGGCCCACCCGACCCCAGCTATTTGTCACCCCTGACCTCACAGGACTTTCAGTGGGCTGTCACCGAATCTGTGCGGAGTCATTACTACAAATGCAAACAACTACATCCAGCAGTGTCAAACATAACTTAACGACTACAACGTTCCTGTCAAATCTCCGCCACCTTCCATCCTCAACTTCTAATAATGCTTTTCAGTTACTTCAGCAGAGCTTACTGAAGAGTCTACTAAAGCACACCTACAGCACTTCTTTTGGTTTCTCTCTGAGTGAATGCCCACCTTTCTACTCAGCACAGCGTGTGGCAGAGCACTCACCTATGCAGCCTTTGGCGTGTGAACAGCAGAAGTACCCTAAGAATCAGGCCTCAAGCACCTGGTACCCAGCTGCACACCAATTTAGGAGTCAAGCATGTAGGAAACACTTTATTAGCTTGTTATGCCACACAGTTAAGTTACCTGTAAATCAGAAACAAGATAACCCACTGGTAAAACCAATTTGTTCAGTCAAGCAAGAACAAGCAAGGTGATCTCTCTCAATGTCAACTGTAAAAAGAAAACAACAACAAAAAAAAGAACAGAAATGCCACATAGAGGGTTTCCTCTTGCAGCCTAAAGAGAGAAGAAGAGCTGGTCTCAGAGCAAAGCCAGAGGAAACCAAGGGGTTGTTCAGTGATGGAAGCCTCTGGCGGAAGGGAAAGCCAAGCAGCATTAAAAGGGAGAACAGCCCTGGTTCCTGCAAAGCTCAAAAGCCAGAGGACTCTGGTCTTCTCTGCTTTCGCCTAAACAGCCCCAGGCTGGAAGCGTGGTTTCCATGCCAAAAGACCATCCTCTCAATCACTTCCTCACTAAGCTGTTTCTTGGGTGAGACTGCTTGCAATAAATCTCCTTCTGCGGAGCACACTCCTCAGCTCTCATTACTGAGGAGAGGCCAAGCCAGAACTAGAGGCAATAATGCTGCACCTTGAGGCTCGCCTTCAGCCATCAGCAAAGAGGTAAAAGGCCAAGATTTGCTTTAAACTTCCCGCACCCATGCTCAGCTCTGGCCCTGGGCTGCATCTCCTTTCCAAATAGGATAGGGATTTTTTTTTTTCTTCCCCCAAATGCTTTTTTTAAAAGGGCTCACAATCAGGTTTTTAGTGATACTTCCACGCATAAAGCTGTACACGTATGCTCAGCATCTCTGCTGCCGCGTGGGACACTTCCAAAGCTGCAAGAAGCTTAAGAGAAACCTAATTAGGCTAGAGGAATTTACCGAGGAGTGTTTCATTATAACAAAGAAAGATACAACAAACTGAGCTTTGCATATGCTTGCCATGTCACCACTGCTTTCTTTCCTTTTTCAGAGGGTGGAACATTGCTAGGCTGCTAATAAATGCTGTGAAATAATGCCTAGTGAGTAGGATCTTGCGCTATGACCGAAGGAATTATTAATACCAACTGCCAGACAAATGATCTCATATACCAACACTAACAAACTGTTACCAGATAGATATCCTGCAGCTACAACATGACATCCGTTCCATTACAGGCACCAGAAGGAGCAGCTGATATTTAAAGCTGAAGCAAGAGCCTGTTGGCGAGTTTTGAATCCAGCTTCTGGACTTTTATAGAGTCCAGCTTCTGGACTTTTATAGAGTCCATGTAAAATAAAATTATTGCCTATTTTGCAACGTTTCGTCACGAAACACACAAAATAAATCTTATCAGTGGTTGCAGCACAAAAATTACATATTTTCCAGTGAGAGAGCAATTTCTCAAAAACTCCAGCAGATGCCCCTTCATTTTTATATCCCTGGATACAGGTGCTTCATCATCAAAAACAGCAACAAACCACGCCAAATATGAAACCAGTGTGAAGTCTTCGCTCTCTGCTGAAGAGATAACTTCAATCCTTTTTGCTTGAAAGTACAGCAAAACACTGCTGTGAGATCTCATCCCAGAGCCAAGCGAGAACTACAACTGCTGTAAACTGAAGTACAAGCTGTCCACGATAGTTCATTTTCTTAAATCCACCCAAAACCAACACTAACATGTTTAGCCCTTGAGACATCCTAGTCTCAACGTAAACGTTGTGGTTACTGAATTAGAATTTCTAGGGGAGGAGGATGCTTGGTTCCTGCTGTAATAGCCGCTCTTCTGCTGCGCACACGAACCTGGTAGCACTCCAAAATCTGTACAAACTACTCTAAATCTATCTTGGAAGGGAAGTAACATTTGATAAGCAAATAAGGAATACATACATACACGCACATGCAGATATTTTTACTTAAGGGAAGCAAAAAAAAACAGTAGTAATAAAAACCAGAAGCTGAAGATCTGTGTTCAAAACTGCTTAGAACAAATATAATATCATGTCACGAGTACCCATCTGCTCCCCAGCTGTTTTTATCTTTTTTTGAAGAGAAAGAAGATATTCTACATTTCTACATACTGCCCTTTCACCACCTTGTAATGCCATTATTCCGAAGGGTGGTGCAGGCCAGCAGTAAGTCCTGCTATCCTAACAGCGCTTCATTAAAGCCTACACCTTGTGTTTACCTCCTTCTCACCCAGCAGGTAAGGGCTGTGCTTCCATTGGCATGCAGTGCAGCCCAGCAGGACTAGATCCACACAGAGCAATAAAATAATGGGTGCTAAGGACCTGACACCCACACCGTGCACGTTGTGAGGTTTTCTGTTTCAGCAGCAGCCTGCTCCAAGGACTGAACATTCAGTGGTTGGAGCACTTTCTAATTTCATTCAGTCCAAGAGGAATCCAGTTTGCACAACGAAGCCACTTAGCTATGGGAGCCAAAGTTCTGTAAGTGGAGACAATTGAGAGGATTTCTTTAAAAGAGCGCTCCTGGTCCAAATTAAAATGTTAATGCTCCTGCAGCCAAGAACCATTTCATGTGGCTCAACATTCAGCTATAGGCACCACAGCTCTCTTCGCCTATGAGACTGTGCCAGCTCATCTTGGTAAAAGCAGCATCCACGACAGCTTGCTTTTCTCTCCAGAACCAAAGAGAGGAAGCAGCTCTGATGCTCGGACAAGTTGTAGCTCCAGTGAAAGGAAAACAGCACAAGCAGTACTCTTCGCAGGCAGGCCTCAAGTCTGGTCCAGTGCCCTCCGTAACAAAGCTTCTCCTGCTTACCCTGGGAAATGCACTATAAAATGCAAGGCTTACTAGTGATGTACTGAGAGGGAAAAAAAAAATAGGTAAACTTGAGTTATTATCTAGAGGAATCATTTTCAGCAAGTCTGTTACTGCTTTGGGTGAGGGGCACACATGAAGACACTCAAGCTTTCAGGAGTTCTGTAACAATCCAAGGGCCAAGGATACAGATAATCACTGGTCTCAGAGATTTATATCCAGCAAAACACACACCAGATGTGCAATGATCTCATTAACGAATAAAATTGACTAAAATCCTTAAAAATATAGGCTTGCTGTTAGACCAGAAAGCGATCCTGCCACTCTGCCTCTAACCAGCACAATATGCTTAACACAGAAGTTACCAAAGGATTAAGGCTTCACTTCTACTTCCAATCACGCACAGCCATTCAGTCAGAAATTATTGCTCAACAGAAAGCATAATAAAAACGCTGCTTTTAAGATGCACTGATTATACTCCTGCAGGTCGCCAAAAGACCACTGGAAAAAAAAAAAAAAAGACAAGGAAATAAAATGATAATAAATTAATAAACAAAAAGAAATTACTGCAGTACGTTTGGAAGTTACGAGGAAGAATTTTAATGCAATATTAACACGCGGTAAATAGATAAATAAATAAATAAGAAGCAAAAAAACGTCCCCCAAAACCACATCAGGAATCAGGTAGTAAAGGATTTCCTGGGATGGGGAATAAGGAGCGATGGGTGACTGCCGTAAGATTTTAATTAGGACTATCTTCAAGTGCCACACCATCTAAACACTCCGAAACCGGTGTGGAATTCCTAACCCGGCGAGCAGGAAAAAGAAATGCATAGGCCCCAAGCTCATAAGATACTGCAAATAGAAGAACCACGGCTTTTAACAGGGGATACACAATGCGGGGAAACGTGGGCATCCTCGCTGCGTCCAAGGGAAGGACCGGAGCCTCGGATACAAAGCACTCGGTACGACTGAAGCAAAATACCAGGGCAGGCACGGAAAGCGTGCCTTCTTTCCCACGGAGAGACTCGATTATACCTTAGCGCCGCAAAGCAGCAGGGCGTCAGGGCTGCCCCACGCAGCCCAGCCCCGCTCTGCAACGAGAACGCGGCCAAAGCGATCACGCCGCCACCCGGCCGCCCTGACGCCGTTCAGACCACGCGCAGCGCAGCCCCGCGCCGCCTCTCGCGCTCCGCCGCTCACCTGAATGCGGGTCCCTCCCCCGGAGCCCGGCCGCTGGGGGCCGCCGCGCCGCCGCCCCTTTTGTTGAAGAGCTTCTGCAGCAGAGTGGGGGCCATGCTGCCGCCCCGCCCCGCCCGCGGCCCCTCGCCGAGCGGCTCAGTTCGCGGTGGGCGGCCGCGGCTTCATTCCCGCGGAGCCGCCCAGCATCGCGCGGAGGAGCCGAGGGGCGCCGGCGGCCGCCCGTCACCTGACAGCGCCCGCTGCCCACCGGCGGGGACGCGGACGCGGAGGCACCGCGCCCCACGGACGGCTCCGATTGGCTGGGCACGGCGCCAGACCCCGCCCCCAGAGCCGGGAGCCAGCCTTAAAGGGACACGAGCCCCGCGCGGCTCACGCGCGTTTTATAATGCATCTCTGCGTGTGTGGGCACGTGCATACGTTTACCTTACTTATAGCCCAACACATACCTTAACTTGTAACCCAGACGCCATTCTGATGTTCCTCTATTTGCGTTTGCTTAACGTGGCTGGTTTCATAGAATTGCAGAACATGGTTTCATAGAGTTGCAGGACATCCCAAGTTGGAGGGGCTCCTAAGGATCATGGAGTCCAACCCTTGGCTCCACGCCGGACACCCATATTCCAGCTGGAGGAATTCAAACGCTGCTTGAACTCCAGCAGCTCAGGGCCACGCCTGTTGCCCTGTTGCCCCACAGCCCGTTCCATGCCCACCTCCCTCTGCCGAAGAACCTTTCCCTAACCCCCAGCTGCCCCCCTCCTGACAGTGCTCCATGCTGTGTCTCTCAGGCCTTGAGAGCAGAGCACAGAGCTGCAGCTGCCACCAGGCCTCCCACCTCAGCCCCTTTTGCTCTGGGCTGAACAAACCGAGGGACCTCAGATGCCTCTCATACAACTTGCCCTTGTGTCTTCACCACCACTGTAGCCCCCCTTTGGATGCTCTCTGATAGCTTTATGTTGGTCTCATCCACCAGCAGGACCCTATGTGTACACAGCCACTAAGAGAACATAAATCCAAATGCTCGCCTTTAACCAGCAAAGCAATAGCAAATAAAGCAGAATCCCATTCTTCTTCAGTAAACTAGGAGACAGGACATGGAGAATGGCAAGGCAGATGCAGGGCTATCACAAAACCTGACATTAACTCAACATCCAGCAGTGCCAGAAGACACAGACAACCTGCACCTTGGAGCCAGCTTTCCAGTGTCAGGAGTAGCTGACGTACCTTTAAAATAAAAGCCAGGAGATGACAGCCGGCTGGCCTCATCAGGTCCTCCCTCTGACACATGGCTGAATCTGGAAAATGCTCAGCTGACCTCGTCAGAAGGGATCACCATTCTGAAGGTTCTCAGCTGCTTTATCCATGAAACTGAGCACCCGATGTACTGCATTTAAGTCATTTCCACCACCATCACCACCTGCACCCAGTCATTGCAGTCAGTCCAACCCATCAAAAAAGGGCAGAAACACGACGGCACGGCGCCCTGCGAGGGAATGAGCGGCAGGGTGCAGCTATGTAAAATGACAGCCATCGTGGCTGGCAGAGTTGACAGTGAGGAGTCAGTGAGGAGCTGGGCAGCCAGATCCAGAAATAAACACTGCACTGTAATTCTCACAGAACAGTCCTGAGAAACTTCAAGTTGCAAATGTTGTGACTGCCACACCACATCAAGAGGGGCTGCGTCAAAGTGGTGGTGGCCAGGGAGGGAAGAACCGCAGACTGAACCAGTTGGCTTGGAGAGCCCAAAGCCCACGTCATGAACACTTTGCTGGGTTTTATTTTGGACTGGCTGTAGACTGGTCCTGTGGGTAGAATGATTTGCAGCGGCTGGGGCTCGTTGAAGGTGTTTCTGCAAAAAAAAAGGCCTGAATTAGTTTTATCTGAAAGTAGTGTTCATAGTCCGTGTGCACTATCCCACCCCAATCCGAGTTTGGCTGTAAAGAAGACCTGACAAAGAAAATGCAGTGACTTTTTACTATCCCAGGAGTGCAAAATATGAGCAGATACAAAGAAAAATGCCACACCATCTCCCAGGCAAAGACTGTTTACAGCAAGATTGTATTTCTACTCACTTGTATTTCTACCTCACCTTCCTTAGAATACATGAAGTAAAAATGCGGCATAGGAGAATCAAAACCTCATTTACAACATCTCCTAAGGGGTAGCGAGAGCACATCGTGATTGATGAAACTTGGGACACAAAAGGAGATTGATTCTTAAAAATAGTAGAAAAATATGGCACTGCCTTGGAAAGCTGTCAATACATTCAAAAGATCCATCAAATCCAGGAACATCTAGATGTTGGTGTGTTTCTGTGTTCCACAGACCATAAATCTCTCTGAAGATTCTCTCCTGAAAATGTAGGAACTAGGCTTCATAGCCAGGACAAACTGACTTAAAATCCCACTCTTCTAAGTCAGAGTCATCCTCGCCATCACTTAGCCCCAGAAGTTCCATTACAACTGTTTCCTTTCCATCCCTCAGTCCCAAACACATAAGCATTCCTAAACCTTCCTTGTCAGAATTAGGCTTTGGAGTGACCGCGGAATGAAGCCAGAACAGGTAAGCTCAGAAGATTTTACCAAAGGCTCACTAACCTGGGATATTTGGTAATTACTTACTGCTTAGTGATTTGCACTGCTTGAAGTTTCACAAGGGCAGATTGAATCTCGTTACACTTTGTAAAGCATCAGCTACATGTTGGATTCGGTAAAATAAATAAAATCTGATTTTTATTGCTGCCGAGGAAAATGTGTTATCCATTAATGTCTAGAATTATTGCCTCTGCATATTGTTATCACTACTGCTTAGCACAGTAAGTCCAAATTACTCTCCACAGAGAACTTTAAAAGCCTATTCCAACATGCATTCCACTTTTCAGACAGGGGTAGAGACTGACAGCAGCTGAGCGCCTGGGACCGCAGCCCCTGCAAAGCAGCTCCATCATCCTTCACTGAATGCAGCATTATGTAACGTGTGCTGTTGCTGCAGCAACTTTTCCCAGCCCCTGAAAAATGCCACAGAGATGCTGCCTTAATATAGATAAGCAGTTTTTTCTCTCTTTTTATGTGGAAGATACAGTCATTTAAAAAGGAAAGTCTAAAGAGAAGCAATAATGTAAGGAAATTGTTTCAAAAATACCAGTAATTATTGATGTATGAAATGAAACGTTCCGTTTTTAACAGTCTTCGGCATTAAAAATAGGAAGATCAGATAAAGGATCTCTTCTCTCAGTCACCAAAATACCAACATTGAAGTTTGAGAAGAATTGGGTGCAGGCTAACAGGTATTTACAGCCCTTTGTAATCACTGCTTTTACTTACGTATTCTGTCAGGTTTCCTGAAGCAAAGGTACAGAAGTGCCTGGAGATGAACGTGACTGCGAGTGTTGAAGCACTTGCCTCGGACCTGTTTGGCTCCTCTATACAGCAGGACTGTCAGCATTTGCAGATTGTATTTCTCAGCCTCCTGCCTGGGACTCCATCCAAAGCTTGGCAGGAGATTCTCCTACCCTCGATTTTCAAAGTCAAAATCCACTGTGGAACTTCCTATTTGCAGGCTGTGCTCTTGTCTTTAAAGCCATGTCAACGTGCTTCATCTTGTACTCCATCCTACCCACATCATGCTTTCTATATCATAACAATTTGTTGTCCTAATTGGATATTTTAATGTCTCTGAGTGATCAATAACAACAGTAAATAGCACCATACACTTACACGGAATTACAGCAGGACATATATTTGTACCAAAAGAGAGCACAGAGCCCAGCTACAGAATTAATGTCCCACCCTAGCACAGTGACACCACCGCTCAGAGGGCAGCCAACACTCCGCTGCACCTCTCCTTCACCCCAGCCCTGCCTTCTACCACCAACAGAAGCCATGGGCGATGCTGCTGTGCCTCTACACATCCCAAGGTTCTGTGTGATGCCCTGCTTGGTCTTGTCTACAGCATGCACTTAGCAGAAACAAAATAGCAATTAAAAGGTGTCCCTATTTTTGCCTGGCTCTTAACCGAATGATGTGAAAGTCGGTGACCAGTACCTGCCTGACTTCTCTTTCAATTTCTGGCATATCAGTGCTGCAGACACTTGGCTTTTTAAAGCATGGTGAGGCAAGAACATACGATTCTTTCTTTGGTTACTGTTGCATTTTAATTCAGCTGAGTGGAATCCCAAGCACAGATACAGATTTGGCAGAGAACGGCTTGAGAGCAACCGTGCAGAGGATTTGGGGGATGTCGATTGATGAAAAATTCAGTCTGAGCCAACAAAGCATGGTTGCAGCCCAGAAGGCCAACTGTAACCTGGGTTGCATCGAGAGACGTGTGACCAGCAGGTTGAGGGAGGTGATTCTGTACCTCTGCTCTGCTCTTGTGAGAACCCATCTGGAGTACTGCGTCCAGTTCTGGGTTCCCCAGCACAAGAAGGACATGGAGATGTTGGAGCAGGTCCAGAGGACGTCCGTGAAGATGATCAGAGGGTTGGAGAACCTCCACTATGAGGACAGGCTGAGAGAGCTGGGGCTCTGCAGACTGGAGAAGAAAAGGCTTTGGGGAACACTATAGCGGCCTTCCAGTACCTGAGGAGGGCCTACGGAAAAGATGGGGAGGGCTGTCAGCCTGTCAGATGGTTACAGTGCAAGCCAGCGAAAAACCATTAGCCTTACACAAACTAATATGGATGTTAGCATCCTTAGCCAAGGCATTTTTGAGCCGAGCTGAAGCATTCCTCTGTAGGGAGGTGAAACTTAAGAGTTTCTCTTTTCCAGTACAAAAACAAAAACACCAAAAGTCTTGCTGTGAACGTGCATGTGGTTGTCAACCTACGCAACCAGCAACAATCGTAAGCAATCTGAATTTTACAGGTTGCTCTGTGGAGTTGCATTTGCCAGGCTCCACTGTAACAGCCACACTTGCTCACGGTGGCTGGCAACACAGCACAAGAACATCGTCGCTCTGAAAATTCTTCTCAGAAGTCACACTGCACGTTTTGTTTTACAGTCTGTCCCCGGCTACACACTGATGTGTAATGATACTACTGCAGTGAGGTACTCACTTGGCTCACGTACTTTCCAGTCTCCTCTAATGACTCAGAGAAGGTTGCTTCAATTCCCTCTTGTTCAGCTCGCATCTCAAAATGAGCACAGCGCTATTTGCTTTCCCTTAATCTTTCTCTTGCCGTTAGCTCAGGCACAGCTGGTGGATTGCAAGCTGCTTGGGACACGGGTTGCTTCTCATGTTGTACCTCTGAAGTACATTGCACATGGGGACTTCTGAGCAACTACTGTAATACGAATTACTAATCTGGAGTATAAACTGTTCCAGCTTGGCCAGGAACATGGCTGCAGCAGTGTGTGAGCCTGCTGCTGGAGGAATGAATCACTGCTTCTTCCCGAATGCAAGCTGCCAGCAGCTCTCTTGGAGGACACACACAGAGCACACTTCGCTCTGATGTCTGCCAAAAAAACAACCAGGCTCGTGGCTTGACCATTCTACCCCAGTGATACTGTTAGTCCTGCCTCTCTGCATCTCGCCTGTGCTAAGTGTAATGATGAAAAACATCTCAGCCCGTGCCCGTGGCCTGATGCCTGCTGACTTGCACGTGGCCCACAGCGCTGGTGGCCTCCGACACTGGGGCATGTGAAATCCCTGACACAGCTGCATGGCCTGGCTCAGAGAACAGAATGCCTTCGCATTAGTGGTTCCACTAATTCCTCACTAAGCGCTCCCAGATGGTGGCTTGATGACTTTTCCTTCTGTCCAGGCTTCCCAGATGTGACACACGAGAGCACTTGGTGCCGATCACCTCCAACCAACATCTGCTCGGCGGCTGTGGGAACCATCAGCACGCAGCACAGCTCCTGCAGGGTTATTAATATCGGTGCTACTGCATTTCTCCTTTCGGTCTGGGAATCAGGTTGTGAGGAGAGTCTGCGTTTCCTGACGGCTTCCGCAGCCCCCGTCCAACACGGGATGGTTCGCCTCGAACACGAGCGGCTGAGAGAGACGGTCTGCTTCAGAGAGGCTATTGCGATAGTCACGATTGGAGAAGGATTTTGCTTTCAGACCTTAAGAAAACCGGGATTTGTCAGCGTTTCCAAACATTCTTGACCGTAAACCCACGCTACATTAAGGATCCTCCCTCCCCCCTCTCTCCGCGCACCCACACAGCAGCACAACGCTCCCAACCCCCCCCCCCCCCGGCCGCCACTCGTCGCATTGCCGCCGGTGGGCGGAGCGGGCCGCGGCCCCGAGGCGGCCGGAACGGAGCGGCGGTGGGGATGGGGGGGGGATGGGGGCGAGCGGGCGGAGCCAGAGCGGACGGCGGGCGGCTGCACGATGTCGCACCCGTCCCCTGCAGAGCGGCCCGGCAACCCTCGCAACCCCCGCGCCTTCTTCGATGTAGACATCGGGGGAGAGCGAGGTGGGCGCTGCGCGTTCGGGACGTGCGTGAGCGCCGCGGGGGCTGCGGAGTGCGGGCGCGGCTCGGAGCGAGCCCTCGCGGGAGGGGATCGGAGCGGGGCAGCGCGGGGCGGGGCGGTGGGGCTCCTCGCCCTTCGCGCCTTGCCGGAACGGACGAGCCGTGGTGGGGGGAGGACGGGCGGAAAGGCAACATGGCAGCCGCACCGGGGCGGTGCCGCGTGCTCGGCCCTGCGCGTCTCCACGTGCGGCGCGGCCGCCATCGGCCGCCGTGGGACGGCGCGGACCTGGGCCGCGCCTCGGGAGCCGCCGTGCCTGGCGATTTCCGACGTGTAACGGCAGTCAGAATGAAAATAGGCCGCTCTGAAGCGTTTAATTCCACTTTGGCCTGCGATACGCGGTGCGGCACCGTGGCGAGGACGGGGCCTGACGCGTTCGTCGTTTTCTCTCTGTCCTTCCAGTCGGACGAATCGTCTTTGAGTTATTTGCTGACATCGTACCTAAGACTGCCGAAAATTTCCGTGCGTTATGTACGGGAGAGAAAGGAACGGGGCCGACAACTGGAAAACCCCTCCATTACAAAGGGTGCCCTTTCCATAGGAGTAAGTGCTCTGAAGTTCCCTTAAGCGTCAATCTCGGTGCCTTCCCTGACTCGCTGCTATAATAAAGATGATTTTCTTTTACAGTCATTAAACAGTTCATGGTCCAGGGTGGAGATTTCTCAAATCAGAATGGCACAGGTGGAGAAAGTATATACGGCGAAAAATTTGAAGATGAAAACTTTCATTATAAGGTACCCCATTGATAAAGTGCAATTTCATTCAGTTTTTGGATTTCCAGCGGTGCTTAGTTGTCTTGCCGTGTGAGACCCCGGCACAACAGCTGAGCAGTTGGCAGGCATTGCTTTCCAGTGGTTGAAACAAGCCCTGAGTGCAGTTCCATCAGTTACAGCTGTGACATGTTCTCTTAAGTCTGACCCATCGCCTGGTGGTGCCCATAGCACTGCTGCACTAAGGTTATCTGGCTTACACGTTGGTCCTTGTTGGAGGACTCCGTAGCACTCTGACGAAGGGCATCTTTTGGCAGCATTGCTTTTTTGTAATCTGGGGATGATTTTGAATGGAGTGAAAACAGTCCGTACTGCTGTGCTTCTGTAGCAGAAGTTATCAGTGTGTCAGCGATAAGCTGGAGAGCTCATTGGGTCTTGCGCAGCATTTGTTTCCCGTTCTCCTCATCGTGGGTTGCTTGACAAAGTCTGTTGGGATTTCAGTTGGAGTTAAGTTGCCTCTACAGAAATTCACAGGACGATGCACTTAGTATCTAGCAATCCCAAACAACATCTTCAAACCACTGACTGGCCAACAGTCAGCTGCTTCTGTTCATGCTGGACAACACAGGCTGCTATCTGTTTGATTTTGTTGTATTTATATAGTTAACCAGTGAGCTGGAATTATTTGCAAGATTTGGCCAGTGGCAAGCTTACCAAGCTTGACTACTCCCAGAAGGCTTTTTTTGTGTTACATCTAATGGCTGTGCCATTGTGCAAGTCCCCTTTGTGCAGTGTTGTTATTGTGCCAGAGTTTGCAAGCTGAGAGGCTGTCACTGTCTGATTTTTCCAGACTTCTCACTTGCTTTGCAAGCATACCAAATGAAAGCCGAAACCATCATAGCAGAGCCACTTTATCTGCAATTGCTTTTCCAAACAAGAAAATGTATGCATTTTAAGATGAAGTTATTATGAGATTTGTTGATCCCTCTTCACGGGATTGATGCTGAGACTTGGCCCCAAGCAAGATGGAGCTGCGTGGAAATGTTCTGAAGATCAGAGCCACCAGATGTCCCTCTGTAACTTTCTGACTTGCTCTCTGAATCTTTGCAGTCAAAACGTGCATGCGTAAAGCAACGCCAGAGCTCACTGTTGGCTTTTTGTATATTGGTCGGCCTAGTGTTAGTTCTAATTAAAAAACAAAAAACAAAAAAACCCAACAAGGTGAGACATTCACATCTCTGTTCCAATTCAGTGGGGTGCACTGACTGTACAAGAAGCAGACAAGAAATGTTAAGAGCATCAAGTCATTTGCAAGTGGCTCTGCTTGCTAGAACACTAGGTGGCAAGTAGAGATGCACGACTGGGTGTTGGCCCCTTTTGGTCATGATAAGTAAGATTAGGAGCCAACTGAGTGTAAGTGTGTGATTTACCAAGTCATTATTGCGTCTGTCCTTGCAACATATATCACAGTGATTTTGTATACGTTGGTTGTGATGTATTGTTTTTTTTGTTGTGTTCTTTTTTTTCAAATGCAGCATGATAAACCAGGGCTGCTGAGCATGGCCAATGCAGGACCTGGTACTAATGGCTCCCAGTTCTTTATTACAACAGTGCCTACTTCACACCTGGATGGTAAACACGTGGTCTTTGGCCAGGTGATCAAAGGAATGGGTGTTGTAAAAATATTAGAAAACGTTGAAGTAAATGGAGAAAATCCTGCTAAGGTAAGCAAAATCTAAGGCAACTAGGGATGGGATGGAGCTTTTTTTGGGGTGGGAGGGGAAGGAGCTGTTTTAATAAGCAAAACTGCTATTGACACTTTTTTTCTTCCCCAGCTGTGTGTCATTGCAGAATGTGGAGAGCTAAAGGAGGGAGATGACTGGGGAATTGTTCCCCAGGATGGTTCAGGAGACACCTATCCAGATTTTCCAGAAGATTCAGATGTAGACTTAAAGGATGTAAGTATTTTTCCCTTAAGGTACTTATTGTACAGAGTGCAAGACCTGTAAGTACTCCGAGTTACATGGTGTCTGCAATGGTGTTCATTCAGCCTTTATTTGTAATAGTCAAGATTCTGATTGACTGGTAACATCCATTTTTAAGACAGTGAATGCCGACGGAGGAAACTGCTATCTCTTTATTCAGTACTAATTACAACTGATATATTTTTTTCCCAGTAACTAACAACACAATATTGCACTTATTTCTTCTTCTTTTCATTTCTTTTTACTCGTTTTTTGCTTGTGCTGTAGTGACAAATTGCAATTATTAGACTTCCAGCCAAGAGACAACTAACTTAATATCATACATACAGACTTTATGCAGCTTTTAAAATATCCACCCTTAAAATGTTGCCTTAAAAAAATAACAAAGGACCAATTTTAAAAAATATTTTTAGTATATAGTAGCTAGGTGCTACTATACACTCAAAATATGTGCCACTCTGGAAATAGAAAATAATGGATTTGATGCACACAGGCAGTTTTCTTATTCCATAGAAGTTTGCAGCATTTTGAGAAAAAGAAATGAAATGTGTGTTGATAGAACTTTTAGTTTAGAATGTGCAGAGTTCAGGTACCATTTTCAGAGACAGAAGGTGAAATATCCTTGCAAATAAAGCTGTCTCAGATGAGTAGTTTGATTTTTGAGATATAATTCTTTCTATGAATTATATGATCAACACTGCTCTATATAGCCTTTAGGGGAAGGTTGAACTGCTGTGTTATCTCTGGTGTTTTCTCCTTTATGCTGAAGAAAACCCATTATGAGTTTAACCTTTCTACTGCATACCATAAGGTAGAGAATATTACAGAAGTGGTTTGAAGCTAGGGTTTATCTTAAACTGAAATACTTCTGAGAGTTCATTGTAGTTTGTGAAAGAGAACGGACACGGAATCCTACTGTTAAAAATTAGGTAAGCCAAGACTATTTTCACAAGTAAATTTATCTGTTATATTTTCCATCTATTAGGTTGACAAGATTGTGGCCATAGCAGAAGACATAAAGAATATAGGAAATACTTTCTTCAAATCGCAAAATTGGGCAGTGGCAGCTAAAAAGTATAGTAAAAGTTTACGGTAAGGCTATATCATTAAATGAGGTAGTTCTTGTAATCCAAATCAGTATTGCTATCAAGCAATTATACGTGGTGCTCTGCTTTTTTTTTCTTTTCTAAACAATAATTTTCAGAGTTTGGAAGACATTTGGTTGAGTTTTAGCTACTTGCTCATGTAGATCTTCTGCTTACTGCTAGGTAAGAGCTATAGGCAATAAGCATTGTTGAGAATTGGCTAAATGTTCCTCTGTTAATGCTCCTGCTGTGCTGGTGCATACCTAAGAAGAAAAGTACAACAGTATACTGGGTGTTCAGAAGGGAAAGGAGGGAGGGAGGGAAGGAGTGTTGATCTGCCAGAGGGGAGAAAGGCATTACAGAGGGACCTGGATAGACTGGATCAATGAGCAGAGGTAAACTGTATGAGTTTCAGCAGGGACGAGTATCAGGTCCTGCATTTTGGTCACAACAAGCCCAGGCAACCCTACAGGCTTGGGGAGGAGTGGCTGGAAAGTTGCCTGATGGAAAGGGACCTTGGTGTACTGATGGACAGTGGGATGGATACGAGCCAGCAGTGTGCCCAGTTGGCCAAGAAGGCCAATGGCATCTTGGCTTGGATCAGGAATGGTGGTGAGCAGGACTAGGAAAGTCATCCTGCCCCTGTACTCGGCACTGGTGAGGCCTCACCTCGAGTACTGTGTTCAGTTTTGGGCACCTCAGTACAGAAAGGGCATGGAGGTGCTGGAGCAGGTCCAAAGGACAAGAAGGCGGGGGAATGGCTTGGAGAATACGGCCTATGAGGAGAGACTGAAGGAACTGGGGCTGTTCAGTCTGGGGAAGAGGAGGCTGAGGGGAAACCTTATGGCTCTCTTAAATACCCAAAAGGTGATTGGAGCAAGAGTGGAGTTGGTCTCTTCTCACTGGTGACAGGACAAGGGGAAACGGCCTCAAGTTGAGCAGGAGAGGTTTAGGTTGGATATCAGGAAACACTTCTTTACAGAAAGGGTTGTGAAGCCCTGCAATAGGCTGCCCGGGGAGGTGGTTAAGTCACCATCCCTGGCTGTGTTTAAAAACCATTTCGATGTGGTGCTCAGTGACATGAGCTAACATGGGTTGTTAAGAGTTAGGCTAGGATGGTTAGGTTGTGGTTGGACTTGATGATCTTTAAGGTCTTTTTCAATCTGAGTGATTCTATCATTCTGTGAAAAGAGGGAAATACCTCTCAGATTTCTAATAATCAGTAGGTTTAGGAGATTGTGATGTTCAAGAGAGAACACTCCCTAACACAATGCTTAATTTGTTACTGTTTTTTATTTTGAGGCACCATGCCATCATCCTGACTCCATGTATAAATCAGACTTGCCTTCAAATCATAATCTTCACGGTTTTGTTCCCATTCTGCTCCTTTATCATGATATTAGTTTCCTTTAAATGTGGTTCTCCCAGTAAGTTTATACTGGCCTTTAACTTACTTTATAATCACCGGCTTATTAGCAGTAACAATAATGAAAGAAAATCAGGAATATTTAATGCTGTGTTTTAAATTACTGGATTTCATACAAGCGATGTCTTCCTGAAGCATAAAAATTCATCTTTTAATTATAGATATTAACTCAGGATGCAACTTCTCTTGGTGTCAAGAATCTTTTCACACTTGAGTAGCAAATGTGAAATAACTGATTGACACAGAGACTTTTTAGAAATCATAAAGAAAAAAGGCTGGAATGAGCCTTAAGGAACTTTGTGTTTTAATTAACTGTTCCAAGAAAAGTAACAGGTATAATTATGCCATCACTCCCCTTTAGTTGTCATGCCAACATGAACACATCTAACAAAGGCTCTTTCAGTTTGTGTAGACCTCTTTTTATACTAATTATTTATCCTAGTGAATAGAAAGTAGCTTCTCTAATTAAATGTATCTGTTTTACCCATAAAGAAGAGCTGGAACCTGTTTTCATACTTGAGTGGACATGCCCCACAGTTCTATCATAAAGTCTAATACTTAGATAGTATGGAATAGTTCTGACGCAGCTCTCACCAGAGGCAGCTCCTTTGTCTTAGTTACAGCTCACCTAGCAAACAACAACAACATCCAGCAACGATGTTTTAAAAGCAGTGTTGCATTGTGTATTCTTTCTTAGATTCCATTATAACCTCCAGTTCTTTGTTATCACATCTTACTGATACTTAACCAGTTATTTTTAATGTAAGAATTCACAGGTTTTCATGCAAATGTATCATTCCCTCGTTTGCCTTCATATTGAACTTAGAGATTTATTTGACTTGAAAGTTCTAATTTTGTTTCTAGAGTGGTTGTGGTCTTTTATGCTTTAGTGTGATGTCTAGATCCCATAGGTGTACTCTATTTGCTTTGAACATACTAATTTTCTTATTCTTTTCCATTGCTTTTGCACCTTTGTTCTCTCTTCTGGCTTCATATCTTGCATGATGCGCAGCAAACAGACGAATCAGTGTATTGTGTCTAATCTGTATTTTAAACATTGCTTATTTCTATACTCCAAAATTTTATACAAACCACCCAGTACTCAAAAGATAGGAATACAAAACTGAAGCCACATTGGCACTAATCTGCAAAGACTGCATGTTACTCATGGCACAATTAAAATATGAATATCTGCAAACATGATTTTGACCAACTTGCTCTGTGTATTTTGAAACAAAAAGTTCTGTAAGTAGGCCATTGAAAGAATCAGAACTTTTATATCCACGTGGACCTTTGACATTTGAAACAAAACCTACCACCATTAGCACACTGTAAATTAAGAAAAAGAAAATGGAACTTACCTGCCAGTTCACCTGTGATAGACACAGGTAAGCAATATGGTTGTTGGGAATAAACAATCGCAGAGATAAATTCTAATGGTTTAGTGTCATCTAAACAGTCTTTTCTAAGGAAAAAAGAAGATACTCTTAGTACAACGTGGGGACAGGAATATGTTCCTCCCGTGTTCTTACATTCAGCTGTAATTTCACCTTTTGTTAGGATAAGTCTCACATATTGTGGTGGAAAAATATTTGTAATAATGGAATTGTAACTGCATTAAAAATGCCATTTTGGAGAAAGCAGCTTGTGCCTAACCCTGGAAAATTAGCTAAGGGCAGAACAAATCTGAAGCTGCAACAGTAACACATGTTCTTTGTGAACCTGTTTTTCTCCAGGTATGTAGAAGCTTCTGAAGCAGTGGCAGAGGAGGGAGACAAGCCAAAGCTGAAGACCGTTGGGTTAAGCTGTGTTTTAAACATTGGCGCTTGTAAACTGAAACTGTCGGATTGGCAGGGAGCCATTGAAAGTTGTTCAGAGGTAAAATGAGCATTAAGTAATTTAATTAACGATTAGCCTATGGAGAGAATGGAGACTGAAACTGCAGTGCTTTTTTTTTTTTTTTAAAAGGTCCTATGACAACATCCTGCTGCAAAAACAAAGCAAAAGGTGGATTGTGAAGTTACTACTAAGTTTCTAGTATTGGTCCTTTCAGAAAGATTTTGAAATGTAAATGACTTCCTAGGAACAAACAGAAGAGGGCTGTTACTTACTGCCAAAAAAAGAAATACACACTGGGGTTGTCAGTTTTGTTCCTTAAGAACAGAGCTAACGTTTATAGTATAGAGAGTTAAATTGTCCATGGTGAAAAAAATTTCTATTTTTTAGAAGATTATGAGCAAACACGTGTTTGAAGATTCAATAGGCTTGTATTTTATTCCTTGAAGTTAGTTTTGTAACTAACTAAAGCTCTTTTGGCTGGGTTTAATGATGAAATTGCTGAATGGAAAGAAAGAAAGGAGGAAACAAACAGAAATATTGAAAAAACAAAATTAGGGGCAAGAAAAAACAGGATAAAAGAACTGAGTACATATTGGTAAACTTGACATAATTTGTGTAACTCTAAAATCTTGGAAAACAAAGAAGCAAAAAACAAATGAGTATTAGAACACTTATCTGTTAGTAGAGGATCATAATGAGCATCTGCTAGGGCTACCTGCTGAAAACAGGAGTCTCAGCTGATCTGCATGTGAGGTGTTTTTAAAGAGCTGTCTCTTCTGTCTGCTGATGGTGTTCTGCAGTTATGCAGAACTTTCACAACTGGCTATTCAGGATGGACAAATGGAAGAAATAAAGTGTAATATGGCATCTGTCATCCAAAAAATGATAACAATCAAAACAGCATTTAATTGTTACTTACATAAATTATTAATCATGATACTTGTAATACTTGCAAGTCTGAAAAATACACACACATGTAATGATTGCAGAATTGCTGAAGACAGCTCCGTAACTACAGTAGCTATCTGTAATGTACTCCGTTTTGGTATCATAACAAATGTTAAAACAGTAAGTCAGTATTTTAATCTGAACAGCAGTTTTCTAAAGCTAACTTGTGGAGTTCAAGAAATGATTAATGAGAAATTATACATTTCTAGTTAGGATTTCTTGTGGCCAAAAGTTTTTTAGTAATACATTCGTCTGGCGCAAATAACAAATTACAAAGAGCTAAACCTGTTGCTACAAACCTTGCCTTAAAAGAGGTATAAGCTACAAATAAGGAATGCTGCGTGTGTGTACGTGGGGCAGGCACCTCATTTTTCAAACTCTGGACTCCAAAAAGTCTTCCAGGCTTTGCAGCAGACAGATCACGATGAACCTCCAGAATGATACTTACATTATATGAAAAGCTGATGCTAAAGTGATTAGAAATACATCTGGATACTGCTTCTAGCATCTAGGTTTCCTAATGAGCTAAGGTTAATGAAACTAATAAAGCCCCACATTTACACAAGGATTTCCTCTAAATCATAAAAAGCTGTATTTTCTAAATTCAAAAAGGTATAACAGAACTATCTTTGTAATAAGAAAAAAACACTGATTTTCACAGGCAAGAAAATAAAGCTCTTAAAGAATGGAAGAAGTCTAATTAACTGAAGCACTTTACAAAATAGTAATAAACAAGTGGAACAATTTCTTCTCATCATTTCATTTCCTATTTTGATACTGTCATATATGTCAGCTGGAATATGTTTATCAATGAAACCATTCAGCTCAGCAAAGGTGCAGTGACTGAAACTTGACAAGGTTCCTGAACTGTATGTTTATATGCATCTTTCTATCATCTAGTGAAGTTTTTTCACCAAAGGATAGGAACAAAAAATTCTGTTTTATTTAGGATACCATTTTCCAGTTTTGTTTTTACGCATGGAGGAAGGAGCTGTAATAGAGAGTTGTATGCTGAGCATCAAGGTTAGGATAATTTGAACTGCAGCAGCACCTCGACAGCTGTACAGATGCAGTTCCATTTTATCTTAATGCATGCTGGTCCTTGACAAAAGCCTGTTTGTGGTACAGCAGCAGCACTGATTAGATAGCTATTACATCTAGTCTGGTGTTACATTCTAGTGTTTTTTTTCTCCTGGTAATCTCTGAAAGCTTACCCTCAAACGGGGAGATTGTCTACTGGTGGGAACGGTGCCATTTGTAGAGATGAGAGCTGTGAAGTACTGCATGTTAACGTGACAACTTTATTAAATTCACAGGCTCTTCAAATAGATCCAGCGAATACTAAAGCTCTCTACAGACGGGCTCAAGGATGGCAAGGAATAAAAGATCTCGATCAGGCACTGGTAAAGATCACAATATTTAATAATAATCATTGTTTTAATATAAACATTTAATCAGAAGATTCATTTACATTTCTCTTTCTATTAAGGCTGATCTTAAAAGGGCTCATGAAATTGCCCCCGAGGACAAAGGTAAAAATAAAGCTGTTTCTTACAGATTCCTTTTTTCAAGAACATAACAAAGTAACTGGGGTAGTACTTACATAGAAAACCATACCACTCTGATGTCTGAAATGGAGGTTCTACAGGCTGCTGAAACTTAAAATGCAATTGTGTTAAGCACAAGTCTGCTGACATGGAAACGTTCTTGTACAGCACTGATGCTTCTGGCACCCTGCACAACCTGCTTACGTAGGTACAGAGGTCAACAGCATAGATCAAAGTGGTCTTAATAATTCCCAGGTTGCAGTAACATCTAATAGGAAAAGATTTTTACATCATAAATCCAGTGTGCATATCAGCAGTGTGCTCCTTGAATCCTTCTCTACCTGGTTACCTTACCAGGTGAAACAAAGCATGGGACAGAGTCTGTTTGCTGCTAGTATCTGACCTAATAGAAAATGAAACGTTGCGCTAGTATATAAAATATTATTTGCAGCACTGAGATCTGGTCTTGACATACTGAGAAACCTAACGTAAAGACATTACTATAACCATGTCATGAATTTTCTTTTCTAACAGCTATCCAGACAGAAACACTCAAAATCAAACAGAAGATAAAAGCTCAAAAGGAGAAAGAGAAGGCAGCTTATGCTAAAATGTTTGCTTGATTTTTTTTATTCCTAAATGTTGAATTCTATGCACTAATTCATGCAAAAGGCTAAGTGGAGCTGTAAGTAAGTGTTCCTTCTTTCATTTGCCATGTACTGCAGTTCTGTGTTTACAACTTACAAGTCTGATAATAAAGACATTGGTCAAAGGTCAAGTGTTGCTGTTCTTTTAAGCTGTAAATAACTTGTGTTTGGTGATTCAGACACATTGTTAATGCATAAAAGCAGCAGTGATGTATTTGTGGCTTAATGGTGCTTCCTAAGAAGTCTGGTTTACCACTGAAGCAATTTGGGCAGTTTCTGTTTTGTTTTGTTGTTTTTTTATTTATTTATTAGTGCAGGCTGATTCCTTGCAAGAAACAAGTGCCAGTAGACATATCACAGGGGTATAACTATTTGTTAAACCTCCTTACAGACTGTATTGCAGATGGGCTCCCTGTCATCATCAGGAAGAAAAACAAACAAATCTAACTTCTATGTAAAACATGTAACACAAACAGTAACAGTTTTCTAGATTAATATATTTTCCCTACTGTGAGGTAGGACTACAAATAAAGCACTTTAGGTAGACAGAGAAAGGCTTTTTTTTTTTTTATAAAAAAAAAAAGTATAGTCACTTCCACCACACCACACCAGTGATTTTGGCTATGGCTCCTATCAACACTGAACTTCAGCAGCATATCTAAGAAGAAAAGTTCACACGTTAGTCTGGAGAATAACTTTCTTCTGCCTGCCACAGGACTCCTGAAAAGTTGTTCTATTTAAATAAGTTGTTCTATTTTAATAACCAGAGTGCACTGATTTTGTTTTATGCAGTGGTCATACCTAAAATTGAGAATGGCACGTTAGTCTCAAACTGAAACATTCAAATCAGTGCTGTACTTTACACTTCAGCATAAAATACTCCAACTTAGCTGCTGGTTGATCAGAACACACAGGAAAGTTTTCTGCCTGTTTACATCCCATTATAAGCTGGTCCTCCGCCACCTTCAGGCACTACCCAGTTAATGTTCTGACTTGGGTCTTTAATATCACATGTTTTGCAGTGGACACAGTTCTGAGCATTTATCTGCAGTCTTGATCCTTCTCCTGTTTCCAGAGGGATATATTCATACACGCCTGTGAAAAGCACAAGAGTTTGCCACTTCACTGACCAGTTTTCCTTGCATCTATGGTCAAATACATTGCAAGCAGAAGGACAGAAGTGTACAAGTATCACTGAATAGCTCTCTTTTTTTTTTGTCATGCAAGCATTTTTAACAACATTAAATTTAAAGATTGCCCCTTGAACCTTCTGGAAAGAGGACTGGAACAGAACACTTGAAGTACTCAGAAGGCCAGGAGGAATCTTCCTGAATTACTTTTTTTTTTTACTTACAAAAACTCTCATGCTTCATTTTTATTACCTACCTGCTGGGCAAAATCTTTGTTCTGGTCCATCAAATACAGCTAGATTTCTGCTCACAGGGATGCTGTCATCTTTCAGAGTCAAATGAGCAGGCTGGTCATGTTCATGATTTGTACCACTTAAAGCCACAGATGACAGGAGATCAAAACTGATTTTTCCATCAGGCTTTGGGTATTCAATAGGTGTGCAGTCTTTGGCTGGCTTGAGCTGAGCAAAATCTGGTCCTAATACATTATTAACAAATAAGATTCAGAGTAGGATTACAGTAATCTGCAGTCACTCTTGAACAATTTAATCAAGGTTTTTTGAGTTTCCTCCTTATCAGAATGAACTATTTCCTAAGAGGAAGTCCTTTTCAAAAGACACACCTATGTCCAAGTGGACATAGCTTTAATGCCTTTGTGTACGTGATGCATTAGGTAATGTAACAAGTCTGCTTCTCCAATTAGCCACTGATTTCTAGAGTTCTTGCCACTTGCCCACAAATGCTCTAGCTTCAGCTAAGATCAGGAGATTGACACATGCATCTTTTTTTCAGGAACTAATGAAATTACCTGGATGTTTCAATGTCCACGGTTCCTTTCCTCTGAGCAGCCAATAAAATATACCCGTGTAAATCATCCCTCCATACACACCAAGCATGCTATGGCAGGACGGTCGGATGTTTCTAACTGAGTACAGCTCTTTCCAGACCCAGGACTTTTTCAGGTTCTCTTCGTATTCTCGCACATCAAGTCCTACGGCAGGACATTACTTGTTAGGTACCTAGAGTATGTAAAGGCTATCCTTAAAATACAAAATGATTGTTGAACAAAGACAACGTTAACAATGAAGGGAGCAAAATCAGAATTTCAAATTAGTAAGGTAGGAGTATCCTAAACAATGCATTTCAGCCTCCTGAAAAGACTGGTTTTGTTGGCACTTGTAAGCAAGTGCCTACTGTGGAACAGATGGCTAAACTGGCACCTCTATTGGAAAACAACTCTCTTGGATTCTAAGATTTGACCAGGACTGTATACTTGCAATTCAAGACTCAGGTTTTTCATTTTAAATTGTCAAGTTACAAGATTTTTCTTCACAAGTTAAGGAACCACAAACATGTGGATGTCAGTAACTTTGGCTGTGGCCTAAATGGAGGACACCAGTGCTAGACAATGTTACTTCTCTCCCTCAGGAGCCAGCAAGTTTACAAGGCTCATTTGACTAGAAATTCCTGATTTGTTAAAAATACTATAGACATTGCACATGCCACATCTACTACAGTATACTTAAAGCCAAGTGATTAGGAAAAAAACAAGTTTCATATCAAGAAAGTTTCCTGAGAGCTTTCCCATCACCATTCAGTTACTACTGCACAGAATTACATGTTCTAAATAATTAAGTTCTAACAGCTTGTCTGTATGTGAAAATATGCTTCGGTCTCTATTTTCTGCCTCCTTATCTACGCCCAAAGCAGTAACTGGGCACTAATACCCTGTGTTGACAGAACTGGTAGCAGCTTATAAAATCTGCCGATAATCAGTGAGTGCCACAGTAACCCAGTGGTTAAGAGTGGTTATCATCTCAGATGGGTTTCTAAGCACTTTATCATGTTATGCTAAACTAGGAGTTCAATTTATTTGTTCAGCATGCCTCTCTGCTATCTTTTGCTGTACGTTACACTTGAACAAGAGCTCACTAAGAATGATCCACTGCTACAAAGAGATTTCTCAAATAATTATCAGGTGGCACATGGTGATGGTGTCCACTATCAGAGTAACTGAAATCTTAATGAGGCTATCTCCTGTACAGCCTTTGTTAACAGATTTAAGGGAACAAGCAAGGCTTAAGCATAACACTACATGTGGTCAGGATCAGATGATCAATGGAGCGTATTTAAATTACATAATAGAGAATACACAATCTCAGACTACTGCAAAGATAGAAGTATCCTACCACAGAAGGAAAAAAAAAGATCCTACTAATGAAGCAGTGAAGAATAAGCTAGAGAAATCGCACCCTCTTTTGCTTACATTTCATCAGCTCCATGTCATTTTTTGCTTTCTGATTGTAGTCTTTCAGTAAGACTTTTTGAACAAAGAAGCACATATTAACATCTGTAGGAAAAGATATACCATTCTTGTTTTCTTGTATAAGCAGTGTAAACTTACCTTTCAGATGTTATTCAGATTAGAGGCTTATTTTTGCTCTAGCAGCAGGATCAATAATTTTAATAACTAAATAAAAGCTTTTTTCTTAAATCAATTCACCACAAATAGTAACTAAACATTATATATCTTTCCAAAACCACCACAGCCATTTCAGGATTTACTTGTATTTCCTTCAGACATTAAGTTACACCTAAACTCTTGGTGGTTCAAGTGAACACAAGGCAATTCCACGTGACAGTGCAGTGATCTTACCTATTGTCTTTGACTGGAGATTTTCATTGGTTAATTGGCTAAAGATGGCTTCTGAAGCCAACATGCCACTTTTCATTGCAGTATGCGTCCCTTTAATCTTAGGCACATTCATGAGTCCAGGACTGCAACCAATTAACAATCCACCTGGGAAGGTGAGCTTGGGTATTGACTGGAGAAGAAAAAGAAAGTAAGTGTGTTTGCTGTTTGATTTTGGAGTGAATGCAACATTCTGGCAAACTGGCACGAGACTTGACTGTCCTTTACACTTGGATCTGTACTACCTAAAAATGCACTAGAGTTGCTCAATTTCTGCATGGTAAGCCACTAAGAATGCAGCCACCCTAGTTGATCTGAGTATAAAACAACAGCACTTGTTCTTTCCTTATACTTTCTTTCTAGTTGCTTTATTTGTAACAAGACTGGTTACTGTCACTCACAAACATCACATCCCACCTTCAACTTCAAGTGAATTGTTTTTTAAATTACATTTGTGTATCCATTTTTCCCACACAGTCTCACCTCACAGTATATCACACACTGCTATCTTCATTCTATTTCACAAATCTTCTCTGTTAAACTGCCCTCTCTCCTAAAATGTGTTATTTGAGAGAAGTTGCTCAGCAGCCAACAAATCTATGTTTTGGTGCTAAATCACTTCCTTACTCCTGCTCAGCAAGGAGCATGATGTCATTGAGCACAATTAACTCAAACCTAAGACAAGAAGATTATTTGCAAGCATCACATGTATTTCATTAATAGACATTTATCCTCTTGTACTAACTACAAACAAAAGTATCCCTGGAATTCAAGATATTCTGAAATAACTGCTTCTTTTCTTCTGCTTGTTTTGTCAGTATCTGTTCACTACTTATCCAGGACAACCCACTTTTGAATATCCAAACAGTGGTCACTAAAAAGCTGTACTATGCATGGCATTCCCCTGTGTCTTGGGCAATTTGTTAAATCACAGATGTTAATTTAGTTCTACTTCTCATACCAAGTTATTTTAAAGACTAAAGAACATGCGATAAGGTTGTAGAGAACAGACAAAGAAATAATCTTACATCAACAGAAATGCTATAGATCTATTTGATGCAATGCTGTCATCTAAATGAAAAATGGAGCTACAGAACCACTTTATGTAAGGGAATCTTTCTGTAGTCCAGTGATGTAAATGAGTCAGACTGCTACAGTTATCAAAGCAACATATGCAAAGAGTTACTTTTTCACTAAAAATCACTGAAGATTTTTTGAAAGAGTGACTCATCTGTCAGTTTTCCTTGTCTTTATTTTTTTAAAACTGAGTGCATATATTATAAAAAAATACATATACAGAGTATAAGTTATATATATATTATTTATCTTTTATATTATAAAGTTACTTAAAAATATAACTTCATGATCAAATAGACAACTAACTATAGTAAGTTAAGAAGCTAAACTTGTTTTTCCTATTAGGGGCAGTGCAAAGTAAGGCACGTGTCAGTTTAAGTCCAGAAAAGAAGTCCAGTGATTTGGAGACAGAGAAGTGAAAAAGCTATACCTCCTGTAACTCAGCCCAGAATGGCTGTAAGTGGCAATAAAATTACCACATTCTTTTAGCTGTACGCTTGAAGCAATGTAAGCACGAGTGCTCTGAATCTGACTACTTCATCCAAGCCAGAAATTCAGTGACTGTCTATGATGGAGCACCAGAAAGAGTAGCCTTTATTCTGAGATAAGCTAGTGACACTGCGGTTATCACGAACCCATTGCAATGAACGTGACACAACATACTTCTAGTTCAGACTGCAGAGCAGACTGACTGAACATGTTATCACAAGCATGAGCAGTGAGTTACTTCACGAACCCACATGACACAGTCTCGGGCATTCACACTTGCATCAAGGCTCCAAAAGATTATACCAACAATTATCTTGCTGCTGAAGTTCTACTTGTATTGCAAAAGCTGCCTTACGCCACATTTATATTAAAGAAGGGATTCAAATTAAAAAGAAAAGTCAAAGCTGTCAGAGAACAGAGGGAAACAGCCCCATGAATTGGCTGGAGATAGCAAACAGCCTGGCTAACATCACTGACTTATGGGTCAAGCACACAAAAGAACACTCAGCTATGAAAATCCCACCACCCTCCACTCACCCAGAAGAACAGGACAGGTAAGTGGTGCCTCTTTCTCCCCCAGGTTTCCAAGCAAAAACGAAGATTCATTCTGTAGCTCTTTCATTGTTAAACACATTTGCTTGCAGTACAAACCCCATTAACAAAGTAGAAAGCAAAATGATTGTGCCAGAAGGCTGCTAGTATTACAGAATCCAAGTCACAGCAAATCATAGCAGCTGCCTCCAGCCAGATAACACGTTTCTCTCATTTCCCCACAGCACGCAATCTGAATCTGCAGTGCTACAAACATGGCTATCAAGATCTGAAAGTAAATAACTTCATTAAACAATTACCTGGAGACCACCTTCGTTCAGCGCTCTGGCACCATACGCGATCCTTTTTCCACCCTCCAAAGTAGGTTCTACAGTAGGATGGTGCTTCCACCTCTGAAACTCCCTAAACGGATTCAAATAGGGATTTTGATAATCTAAGCCAACCTTAAAAAGAAGCGTAACATTAATGAAAATGAATTATGAAACTTCAAAAAAGTCAGGAAAACAACCGCATATTAGCACATCAACTACTTCTCTTATTTCACACTGAACCAACCTAAGGATCTTTGTACTTAAAGCACTGCCAAAAACAGGACTGTGCCAAGCAAGCCTGAGAATTTGCTGCCATAAGACTATGAGCTACCTAAAACCTGAAGAACTGAGGTACTTAATTGCACTGTAACCACCTTCCACCTGCCTTTGAAATAAATCAGTGAAATTAAGCATGGTTTCATGGGTAGGATAAGTAGGAAAACTATCAAATCTGTGTTTCAAAAACTGCCCCAGACAAGCTGAAAGAAGGGGTAAACAATTATTTCTAGATAGTTGTCTCCTCACATTCATATATCGAAAACAGTTCACATCATTTAGCCCAGTCAATTATTTCCCATTAGGGGAACACTAAGGAAAGAATGATGAAAGAAAACGGGAAGAGACATGCATTTGCTGAATGCCCACAATTTGCATTTTACTCATTTGAGAACTTGTTCAGAAGGTATAGCCTACATTTCCCATCTTCAACATAGTCACAGAAAAATATAAGTTGTCGAATTTTCTCTTTTGCCCAGTGGAACAATTCGTGGACCCTCTAAGTTTTATTTGAGAAAAATCAGCAAAATACACTATGAGTCAGCATCAAACAGTACCCTGATTTCTCTATCTGCTTCCTGCTCTTAGAGAATTATTTGCATCCACTTTCATCACTGAGCTTCATGAAAAGTGCAATACAGTAACTAGTACAAGAATCAGCTCACACTGACAGAGACATCAACTTCAAAAGGTAAGAAGTGACAAGATTGACATCTCTTAACTTTCAAATATTTCACAAAGTTTTGCAAGCACAGTTTTGGTTAATCACCTTTTTATGACTTTAGCAAAATTTGTAACTTTTACCAAAAAAAAAAAGCATTTAAGTTCTTCATTTTGTCCTTAACAGAAGACACAAGATCTAAAGACAGATTAATGTGATGAATTAATCTTGCTTTACACAGGACTAAGTGCACTCGAAATAGCGGAAGTACTAAATTTGGTCTGTTCTCACTCTTGTGTTTTTACCTTCACATTAAAACAAAGAAAATGTGTAAAAATGAAGACTGAACAACAACAACCACCACATATGAGAGAAAAATATAACTTCACATACCACAAATCCAAGAGCAACCAAAGGTTCACCCTCATTTAAGTGATAAAGAAAGGATCCTCCATAGGTATGTCTGTCTAAAGGCCAGCCTACGGTATGTTCTACTCTTCCTGGTTTCCATTTCTTTTCATCAATAGTCCATAACTGAAATGAAGATCACCAATAATTATTTCATACTGCAAAGCAACAGGCTTTCAATAGCATAAAAGACAAACACACAATTAAGTGCTGAGGGAAAGAAAAATAAAAATTATTTTACTGCTGAAATCATGAACTCATTCACTTGAAGGCCAGGTAACAAACTATATATGTTCTTTTTAGGTTACCATTTACAAATTTGACAGCACTTCTCTTCCTTGAAAAGCTGTGTGTTAGAAAAGATGACTGAGACTCCAGTGTTATACCCAAAATTCTCATTCAATCACAACTGGATTCTTTTAATGAGAGACTTTTTTCAACTAAAATATAGGTTTTTTTTCCATATGATTTGCTACAGTTCCTCACAAGATTTTCAAAGTCAGGCTTAACCACATGGCTGAACTGACCTAAACATTGCTGACCAACCAATTGTCCTCTCTTCCCTCTCCTGCACATCTCCAATGCTCATTTAACCCATGGCATAAGCACAGAAGCATTTTCATGTTTTCATTAACAGGTCAGTTTTCTGCTTACTTCACAAAATATCTCTTCAGTATGAAGTTCTGTGCCTAGCGTAATCTAATGATTAAAGGGGAATGGAACTACTCCTTCCAGCAGCTCAGTGCCATTAGAGCACCTCAAGCACAGAAGGTGCATATACATGGATGTTTCAGTTTGGAGTAAGGGGCACATTTTAAGTCGGACTCCTGGTTGCTCCCACTTACTGTGCTTTAGTTCACATTAAAGAGCAGATGCAGAAGACATGAACTGAATTCCTTTCAGATGAAACTCAACTCCAAGACTGGCTCCAGAAGACCATCTAAAGCATTCCAGTCACAAAACAGTACTCAGTTCACAGGACTCAAAGCTAGTCCAAAGTAAAAATAACCCTCAGATGTGCATAGCATGGATATTGGCTCATCAGCATTGCTTTATTTCACTTTATAGCTCCACCTCCTATTGGAGTATTTGCCAAAGCAGACAGCTATACTGAAACCAGTCTTATCTGTACAACTTAAGTAAGAGACATTTTTAATTAAGACTATGTCCCCTGTAGGATCATTTACCAATTTGTCTATCCTCCACAGAAATTGAAAATAATTACTTAGAAAATAGCTTGTAGTTCAAAGTACGTGCCTAAAGAAAGAAATGATAGCCAAACCAAAACAGATCAACATACCCTAAACAAACAGGTATTTTTCATGACTAATATTTCCTGAACATAAAAGAATTTAAAAACAAAACCCAATCCCTATCTCGATTTTACAAGCCCAGCGAGAGAACTGGCAGGGGGTGAGGGCAGAAAGTAAGTTGGGAAGATCATCTAGAGAGCACAACTCATCTGAAACAGCAGTTTCCTCACTAATGAATATACGAGAAAATCAGACGACCATTCTTCCCATCCTCAGGTATTAAAATACCCTAAGATTAGGCAGCAAGAAATCCCCTCTTATTCACTAGAAGTACTGAAAGCAGATTTCACAAATGAGATTTTTAAGAAGTGAAAACGGTTTTTACAGATACCTCTAGCTAAAAGGAGAAACAGCAGCTGAAACAAATATTCAGTTAAGACATTCAGGGAATGCCATTAGCTTCAAAACTGCAAAGCTTCCGACATCTGAAACTGTTACTCAAATCATTGCAATGACTTATACAAAGCAGCTTGAATGCAAACTACATTGTACCTTGACATTATTCTCCTTTATCATTAAAATAAGGCATATCATACCTCTTTCAACCCAATGCCATAGCTCTGGGCTTGGCATTTCTCCCTTAGGTTGTATTTTGTGTACAGCTGTTTGGCTAGATGTCCATGACAGCCTTCAGCAAAGACAGTGACCTTAGCATGGAGTTCCAAGCCTCGTTCAAAAGTAGCCTGCAAAAATAGAGCATCTCGTAAGCAGTTACAACTGTGTCACAACAAACTCCCAGGAAGAAAACGGAGAGCAATAAGGTGATTTTACAGTATTCTGTGGTCCTGACCAGAGTCTACAAACCACTGCAAGCTACGTCTCTTGTCCAGCTGTATTTTACAGCCTTCTATAATACAGTTCCAGTAGACCTTGCAAGGGGATTCCAGTAGAACAGCACTGCACTGAATCGCCACTCTGTACTTGAAGAGATTCTCATATCAGATCAGCTTCCTCACACCATGCAGAGGAATCCCAACAGAGCAAAGAAACTTAACCTCTAACTTCACTTTTAGCATTAGGCTAGAATAGGCTAGTAGATTAGTTCTGCAATATAAGGATACTAGATTCTAAATATATATTATCTAAATACTGATCATGCATTCTTACCTTCACTGTTTTTTTGTTTGATTGGTGCTGACTACAAGGTGAAACTATATTTGTTAACCACAGTATTTGATTAGGCTCTGTATAAACACACTGAAGGTAATTTTGCTTTGAAGATTATGTAAAATCTATTTACCTGAATATTAATGCCCAGGAAGCACTATGAGCTGACAATTAAAGCACCTGAATACTCAGTTTAATGTAGTTGCACCTTAATTATGTACAAATTAATGAACTTAAAAGACAATACTGTTTTCATAGATATTTTCTACAAGAATGAATAGCAATAAACAAAATTTAGATCTTCAGAATTCCTTAAAAAAAAAAAACAACAAAAGAAAATGCATATTTCCTCCTGAATTAAACCAAAACTATCTTTTATTACTGTGGCATATTACTTGCACCTCCTAGTGGATGAAATGTATACCTGGAAATTGTATGTGTGTATCCACTGTGGGAGACAGACAACATTATACTGAGAAAAATATATCACTTTTCCCCACCTCCGCTTCCTCCCCCATTGCTTTTTTGCCTCCTAAAACCAGCATGAGTCTTTTCCTCTCAGCCCCTGCCTTTAATGAGAAAAATAGCCCTTTTTTTTTTTTTTTTTTTTTTTACATGAAGTAAATACTTCTTGGAAGCATTATGTAAACTAGTAAGAAACTTCTAAGTAGTACACAAAAAAACACAACTTGCACCCTGAATTTCTGTAGCCTCATAGTTGTGCAAAAATTGAGCTATTCTGAAGTGCTGAACTCTCCCTGTGTACTGCATGAGGAGAAAACAAGCTTACCACAGGTTATGGATTCCTCTAAAAAACAGCTGAAATCAGAAACTGAGGACAGAGGGTCAGTTTTGTGCTGGCTGGACAGCTGCTGCATCCAAAGGTACAGAGACTGAGAGTGTACCTTGCCCCAGCAAGGCAGACAGACTGTCAACAAATGTGGCAGCAGCTGCATGGAAGAAAATAAATCAGCCAGAAGTACACTCTCTTATGCATTGGTAGCCACCAGCTGGACAACAGCTTCTGTTCCACCTTTGCACCTTTCTTCTTGGTGGTCCTGGAATTCCTTCCCTTGTTTCCTGATCTCTTGTATGTCAAAGCATCCTTTCAGACTTTCCTTCAAGTCATCCATAGCCAAACCTCCTTTTTTCCAAGGCTTTTTATGCTCATCTCAGAAGGAATTTACAATGTTCTGAGACCAAAACTTTCCTGTGTAATTAATCAATTTTATATAGAAAAGAAAAACAGGCTCTGAATTTTGTTATTTTTCCCGGGCTGCAGTGAGATCACCGACACCATTAGAAGCAAATACATCACAATTACAAGAATTAGATCTCTAGTTAAGGAAAACATAGCTACTTACTTTAGGTGCTCCATCCTTTTGAATGCCTACATCATTAGTTGCTATTCCTTTTACACTACCATCCTCATGAAAAAGAACCTTTGGAAATATTTAAACAAACAAACAAAAAAACATTTAAATGATCTGTCATCCATTCACAAGACCTAATACACAACTTCTAAACACCATGTTTTTCCACTGTCTAATGGTACAACATGGAAGACAAAAGTAATTATTAATGTACTTTATGCTCTGCTTTGCTGGATCTGGGCCAGGGGGTCAAGTCACCGAATGCTGTGACTGTACAAATGCTGTGAATGTAGAAATAATATGGGGTGCAGCAGAGGGGGTTCCAAAATGCTTCTCGCATGCATGCTGATGTCATTATTACCTCAGCAGCTGCATAGCCTGGATACAGCTCCACACCCAAAGCTTCTGCTTGTTCACCCAACCATCTCACAAAGTGTCCCAGACGTACTATGTAATTCCCATGATTAACCATTGGAAGTCCTGGGCAAGAAACAAATAAGCATACAAACACACCTGAAACAGAACACTAAGCATACAAACACCAGCTATATACATCAGACGTTTTATCTTTTTCTATAACTACTATCTTCAAAATAATACCACTGTGTTATTACAGCCATCGTCTACATAGATACAAACACTGGAAACAATTCTCCATACACTCACAATGCTACACTGAATCAAAATTGTTTGAGGCACAAAAAAAAACCTGAAAAGAAAACTGAAAAGACAGTACAAAGAGCTCCTCCCCACACCTTACCTGGCAGAATTGGTACTGGAATTCTAGATTTCTTTGTTAAAATTCCGAACTTGTCTTCAGTTACAGGAGTATGAAGTGGAGCCTACATAAAAAAAAAAAAGAACAGAAACAGGGCAGTAAGTTGTTTTCACAGCCAATCCAGACCAACCAAAAAAAAAAAAAATCCATCACAGCAAAGTAAAAAAAACAATTACTCCTTGCACCTTGCAAGATCAACATATTTTATACGGTACTACACAACACAAAGTTGAGTCAAATGGATGAATTTATTACACACTAGCAACATGCTTGTATGTGCATACATACCCCCCGCTCCTTCCAGTCTGGAAAGAGTTCTTCTAAGGATCGTGGCTCAAGACAAGCACCAGACAGAGTATGTGCACCAATCTGAGATGCCTTTTCTACCAGACAGACGCGTATTTCTTTGCCCTGCTCCGCAGCTAACTGTTTGAGACGAATAGCAGCAGAAAGACCTGCAGGGCCTCCTCCAACAATGACAACATCAGCTTCCTCTGCAAATCTTTCCATGTTTACCCCTTTAATAGGAAAAAAAAGGTGATAATTAGATAATCCAATCTCCAATTTCTCCCAGCCTCTTTCTGCTAAACCTTGTTTAGTGATGCTGGCTATTAGGTATCTAAGTATTACCTGTCGTAAAAGGCAGCTAAACATTTAACAGAATCCCTTCAGTATTTGGAACAGTGCACAAGGACATTAGCCTTTCAGTATAAGAGTAGCTCTTTTAAAGTTGTAAGAAAACAAGCCATGAAAAACAATTTCTATGCACCATAAATATCAGGAAGTTAACATTAAAGTTAATTAGGAGCCCAATTGGCTAGCTACATCAGGGACACCTGGTGAAATTCTAGGGAAGGGAGAAAGAACTAAAAAAAGAGCCTTAGTTAGAACAAATTCCTTTATTTTACACTAATTAATCAGAGTCTTTTTCAGAAGTGAAACCACTAAAACTGATAAATGCAGAGACTGGAATGCCCAGAGATTAATATTCATCTAATTTTCTCACAGCACTCTTACAGTAAACACAACTGAGGAGAAGTCCAACACATACATACATGACAGAACTAAAACTTGCTGTGTTAGTCACTAAAGTTAACTGTAGATTTTCTTGAAATATTTCATTTCAGAGCAATAAGACACTCATGAGATGGCAAGCATAATATTTCATTTGGAATACAAATACTGTATTTAATACAATTTCTGTTAAAAAGAGAAACAGCAACAAATTTCAGTGCTATTAAAACTCAATCAGAATAAAAGTATTTAGAATGCATTTTTCCCCCACTAACCTTCCCATCGTTTGTCTTTGTCCCGAGGATGAATGGTATAATGCGTGGTTATGCGAGGCACAGCAGCAGTGGATGCCCATCCTGCTGTATGCAGCGAGGGAAGGCAGTCCCTCCTTATGAGCTTCAGAGCATGAAAGCACTGACGTGCTGCAAAAAAAGAAAAGAGGTTTGCCAAAACAGTCCTTTTCGAAAACTTTCCATTTTTCCCAGCACAAGCAGTCCAACTAATACGATAGTCCCTCCCCTCCCCCAAAAGACTGCCAGGAAAGAGTCTAACACAGATCCCTAGATTTTCAGCAGTTAGGATCACACTGAATCAGTTCAACCTTCTTACAATAATACCACTCAACATACTAGCCAACCATTTCTGACAGTTGATACAGGATAGCAAGCACACAGAAAGGGAACGTATATTTCAAGTTTCTAGTTGACTCTGAACTTCAATAGTAACCCTTTGGCCAGTTCAGGTCAGTTGTCCAGGTTCTGTCCTCTCCCAGTTCCCCATGCCCTTACCCTGGCAAGATGAGAAGCTGAAAAACTAAAACATCCTTGGCTCCACACAGGACTTCTCAACAACTAAAACACTGGTGTGTAATCAACACTGTTTTTTTTTTCCCTAAAACCAAAACATTACAGCTGAAACCATGATAGGTGATTAGAAGGCCAACAAAAACATCTCCTATCACATTCCTGCACAGAAAGAGTCACACCAAGTAACAAGCATTGGCTGTGATGAATTCTTAACGTGAATTCTGTGCATAGCCAAGACAGCATAAGAGCTATAGCCCTGTCTTCTCACAACCCTCAAGAATCCTTTGCCTGCAACTGGAAGCTGTGTGGTGTGGCTGACACATCCGAGGGATTGGGTGCCATTCAGAGACCTAGACAGGCTTGAGCAGTGGGCCCAGGCGAACCTCAAGAATCACAGAATGGCCTAGACTGAAATGGAACTCGTGGATCATCAAGTTCCAATCCCTTGTTGTGGGTTCAATAAGTCCAAGTGCAAAGTCTTGCACCTGGTCATGGCACCCTTCCACTATCAGTACAAGCTGGGGAATGTATGGACGTAGCACAGCCCTGCCAAAAAGGACTTGGGAGTACTAGTGGATGGCAACATGGACATGAGTCAGCAACGTGCCCTCACGGAACACAAAGCCAACTGTATTCTGCGCTGCATTGAGAGAAGTGTGGCCAGCAGAGCAAAGGAGGAGATCCTGCTTGTCTACTCTGTACTGGTGAGACCTCACCTTGAGTACTGCATATGGAGTCCTTGACGCAGAAGAGATAGGGATCCGTTGGAGCTCATCCAGAGGAAGGCCACAGTTATGATCCCAAATACAGAACATCTCTCCTGCAAGGACAGCCTGAGAGAGCTGGAGAAGAGAAGGCCCTGGGGAAACCTGAGAGCACCTTTTCAGTATGGGGGCTATAAGAAGGAAAAGGACAGATTCTTCAGCAAGGCCTGTCGTGACAGGACAAAGGAAAAGCGCTGCAAACTAAAAGAGTGAATGTTTAGATTGGATACAAGTCAGAAATTTTTTACAAGAGTAGCGAGGCACTGGGGCAGCTGCTCAGAGAGGTGGTGGGCGCCTCATCACTGGAGACACTTAAGGTCAGGCTGGATGGGACTCTGAGCAACCCGATCTAGCTGCAGGTGCCCCCGCTTGCTGCAGGGGAGTCGGGCTAAGTGACTTCTAAGGGTCTGTTCCAACACGAGCGGTTCTACGAGAAGCAACACAAGGACCTCAAAGCCCACCCAGCTCCTCTGTGTGAGAAATTGCTTTCCCTTCTATTCATCAGCTTCTTTCGAGTACTACACAGCCACAGCGACGTCTCCCCAGAGCCTCCTCCAGGCTGCACAAGTTCCCGCAGCCTGCCTCCATAGGACGCTTAGCTTCACTTCTGACGGGCCGGCAGGGCTGCGGACACTCAGGGTTACGCGGCCCAGACCCGCACCGCGGCTCCTTACCACACAAATCCCCTCAGACGGCACCGAGGAGCTCCCAGGGCCGCCGGCCAGACGAGGGAACAGCACAGGTTGCCACGCAGCGGCGACCTTTGCTCGCATTCCGCGCCGGACCCAGCCCCACCGCGCCGTACGTGCAGCCCGACGGCCGGTACCCCGAGTTACCTCGGCTGGAGGACGGGCAGCGGGAAAACAACATGGCGACACCACACAGCCCCTCAGCACCGCGGGCATCTGCCCCCTGCCCCGCCGCGCGTGCGCACTCGATAGCGCTCGCCCCTCCCCTTGGGGAAAACTACCGCTCCCGGCGTGCCGCGCGGCTCTCGCGAGACAGGACGGGATCGGAGCGGAGCGGAGCGGAGCGGAGCGGGGCGTGCGGTTCTCGCGAGACAAGACGGGATCGGAGCGGGGCGGTGCGGGCTATGGCGGAGGCTTCGCCCAGCAGCGGGTCTCGGCGGGTTCGCAGCGGCAGTGAGGGAGCGGTGCCGGCTGGAGCCCCGCAGTTGGAGGAGGTGGAGATGCAGATCGGCGACGTGAGTGCACACTAAGTGGGCGGGAGGGAGGGGGGATAGGCCCCCGGTACTGGGGCCCATCTTGTTTAATATCTTTATTGATGACCTAGATGAGGGGATTGAGTGTACCCTCAGTAGGTTTGCAGATGACACCAAGTTGGGAGGTGGTGTCGATCTGCCTGAGGGTAGGGAGGCCCTTCACAGTGATCTGGATAAGATGAATTGCTGGGATGAGGTGAGTGGGATGAGGTTCAACAAGGCCAAGTGCCGGGTCCTGCACTTTGGCCACAACAACCCCATGCACTGCTATAGGCTTGGGGACGAGTGGCTGGATGACTGTGAAGAGGAAAGGGACCTGGGGGTGTTGGTTGATGCTCAGCTGAACATGAGCCAGCAGTGTGCCCAGGTGGCCAAGAGGGCCAACGGCATCCTGGCCTGCATTAGAAATAGTGTGGCTACCAGGAGCAGGGAGGTGATCATCCCCTGTACTCAGCTCTGGTGAGGCCGCACCTTGAGTACTGTGTTCAGTTTTGGGCCCCTCACTACAGGAAAGAGATTGAGGCCCTGGAGCGTGTCCAGAGAAGGGCAACGAAACCGGTGAGGGGTCTGGAGCACAAGTCTTATGAGGAGCAGCTGAGGGAGCTGGGATTGTTTAGTCTGGAGAAGAGGAGGCTCAGGGGAGACCTCACTGCACTCTGCAACTTCCTGAAAGGAGGTTGTGGTGAGGAGGGTCTTGGCCTCTTCTCGCAGGCAACAAACGGGACCCGAGGAAATGGCCGCAAGTTGTACCAGAGGAGGTGTAGGTTAGACATAAGGAAGAACTTTTTCTGTCAGAGAGTGGTCAGGCACTGGAATGGCTGCCCAGGGAGGTGGTGGAGTCGCCGTCCCTGGCAGTGTTCAAGAGGTGTCTGGATGAGGAGCTGCAAGATCTGGTTTAGTGCTTGTGGTAGCAATGGTGATGGGAGGACAGTTGGACTAGATGATCTTATAGGTCGTTTCCAACCTTGTGATTCTATGATTCTGTCTGTCTGTCTGCCTGCCCTTAGGCCGCCTTCTCGCTGAGCCGCGTCCTGCAGGCAACAAGCGCTGTGTCAGCACAGGTGGAGGCGCTGGCGGCCCGCTGCTCGGAGAACGCGCGCTGCTTGCGGACATGGCGGGACCTGCTGAAGGAGGGCTACGACTCCCTCAAGCCCAGCGAGTGAACTGTCGATGGACCGAGCCGTATGGACGTGTGATGTGTGTGTAAATCACAATTGCGTGGAAATAACATTGCAACTTTGGACTTCCTCAGAGGCTCAGGTGATCTCAGGTTCGTGCTGAAGTAGTGCACATGGAGTTACCCTGCTCCCTGTGCTTTGCAGCCCTTTGGAGACTCCTCGTTGCTGGATGTCTTCGTGAGAACTTCCACAGCCTCTAGCCTTCCTGTGCCCGTGCCTTTTCATTATGGAAAGAATGGGATCGTGTGGCAGGTCATGGCTTATTCACAAGCTTTAGGTAACCCCCCTGTCCCAGATGTTATTTTTTTTATTGTGATATATTTCTATGAGGCTGTGTTTTTGTTTTACAAGAAGTTTTATTACTGTCATCAATTTTACACTATTTCCTGTTGTAATAAAGTGACTTATGATGGTCCAAGGAGCTCAGTGTTTACTGTTAGGATGAATTGTTCTGAAGCACAAGGAAAAGCTTCCATCGGTTAGGGCAGAACCTGTGAAATGGACTCTCCCATCTCAGGGAAGAACTTTTTTTGTACTTGATACTGTTTTATGTCTTGCCTTAAGCAGTTACTAGTTAATTAGTTTGATGCTAACTGTTAACAGGGCCTTTGGGTCTGGAAGATCACCTTTATGTAATAAATATCTGTACTGAAACTCCTGTGCCTTTACCACA
>JAPSGF010000069.1:2161998-2182266 GCA_035772895.1 Perdix hodgsoniae
CTTTATGTAATAAATATCTGTACTGAAACTCCTGTGCCTTTACCACAGCTGTAAATGCTAAAATACAAGGGGAAGCTGCAGGAGAATGTAGCTGTACCCTGGATCAGCCAAATTTTCCCTGGTAAGGCTATTTTAAAGAGAAACTGTAGTTTTGTTATCAAAGCAATAAAGTTCTTACAACAAATTTTGAACTAATGGATATTCTTGGATTACTCATAGAACTGAAAACAACATTGAGTGCGTTCAGAATCAACTTAAAAGAAAAATAGGAATATTGATAAGGACAGACATCCTATTGAAAGCAGGGGAGCAGCTTTCTGAGTGAGCCCTTAGATTACACAAACCCCGTTGAATTGAATTCTGAGTGTCTGGGTTAAAGGTGATCTACATCTCAGGATTCCACTTAGCTGTTGTTTTTGTTTGTTTGTTTGTTTTCCCAGTAATTCAAAATGCTGCCAAACAACTTGGAACAGAAGTCTTTTTTTTCAATGGACAATCTTTTATTTTGATCGAATGTACAGTAGATACTTAAGTTTTGATTTCAAGATAATCCAAAGTTCTGTAAACAGCTGAAGTGTGAGTCACACTATTTTTTAATTCTACTTCTTTCATTATTAAGAAGTTAAGTGCAAACACCAAAAGTATCTTTTAACTTCATTTTAAAAAGCTTCAAACCACCAATACAAAAGAATTTATTTTAACTTCTTGGGCTTTCCAGGCCATTGGGCTGTGAATATGGTACTAAAAGAACAAAAGAAATCATAGTAATTCCTAAGGGAAAAGATCTTCAGTATGTGTATGCAAAAGAACTGCCTATACATCTATCCTTACGCCTTTTTTCTGGGGTACAGAGGTTTGTTTCAGATGGATAACATTATTGTGCTGTCCTATTACAGGGAGGAAAAATGCAGCCCAAAAAGTGCTGAACTGTGGTGTTCCTAAAATTTTTTTAGCCATAATGCATCCATTCAGGTGGAGGAGACTGGAGGATACAAAGAGACTGAATGTGTATGTGATGGCACTTACTGACATTCATCTCTTTGGCACTCTCCCGTTATTCAATATGTAGAGATAGATAAAGGCTGAAACCCGTTGAAGTGTGTAAGCTGTTGGGAGCTATTTAGTGTAGCTCATAATGGTGAGGAGAAGAGCAGCATCAAGAGATTGGGGTACTCAGTTTGGTCTTCCTAACTCTTCCAAAGGGAGAAATTTTCTCTAGTTAATAGCTGGAGGACACACAGTTGAGAAACACATTTTAAAATATATATATATATATATGTTCTGATTCTTGAATTAGAACAATTGTATGGGTGAAACAGTTGATAAAAGGAATAATGTTTCCACCTGTTGGACCTTGACAAATATAATAAAGTCATCTAATTATGAAATGAAAATATTTTCTCAGTGCTATTCCCAAAAGCTTTTAAGAGCTGTATGCAGTCTAAAAATTCTGCCACTCAGAAATTTTGAGGAGTATGTTTTTAAAGATGAAACCAGTCAACTCTGAAAAATAAAACAGCTGTTGAAATGGGTATTTTTTTTTAATTATAAAAAGTTTATTGAAAATAGCCTTTTTGTCCCCCAAAGGTAGATGTTTTTGAAATGTTCTGATTTCAGTATGAGATGTTTTAAATGTCACTTCATTTTTTTTTTTTTTTTCCCCACACTCCTGGCTTGCTGGAGGAAAAAAAGAAAGAAGAGATTGACTTCTCATTCTGAGCTAGAATGAATTCTCAAAATAGCAGGAACTGTTGCAAGGTGGAAATAATACTTCATATATTGGTTCTACCTGCAAGCAGCCATGCTGTGCTTCTTTCTGCTTTGAGTTCTGGTGTGCAGGAGCCCAGGTGTCATACCTCCTTCACTTGTCATTGTTGTAAAGCAGCAACTCCACAGGTGTGAAGCTAACAGTGCAGATATCACTGTGAAGATTCCAAACGTATTTATGTGTACGAATTTAGTCTTGTTGACTGTGTAGTGACAGAGGCATCAGAGGAGTCTGTACAAAGCACAGGCTTAGTTAGCTTTGGTGTGATTTCATGCGTTGGCCACATCTCTACCCAAATGAAGGATGGACCATAAGCTTTTTGACTGCTTTTGCCTCTTTTGGATCTTCTTTGTCTGTAGTTGTACCAAAACTGGTGAATCATTTCTTTGAAGGGTCGTGTAGTCAAAGTGTAGAGAAGAGGATTCAGAGCACTATTTATTGGCAAGATAAAAATCACTACCCAAGATGTTATGGTACCTTGGGGAGAGAAGAAAGGAAGCTGTAGTAGGCATTATAGCATTTGTACCCATTAATTAACATGAGCAATTGATGCTTATGAAACAGAGGTTTCTGCTTAGAGGGATGGCTGTACACTTCCAGGTTGGCTTCATATCACAACAGGTTGTTTCTTCTCACTATTATGTATGCACTACCCTTTGCTCTCGCATCTTCTCTCTACTTTGCTTCCTGTTTCTGCCTGTGATCTGTATTTCCTGTCCTCAGATATTGTTCATTATAAGTCCCTCCACAAAGCTGCATCCCCTAACCCTTTTTTCCCCTCAGATCCTGCACCAGTGCATTTTTCAGTGCATTTGATAGACCTGTATTTCCTTTTTGCCCTGTTGCTAAGTGTCTCCATGCTCACACTTCCCTCCTTTATCGTGGTTTCCTGTTCTCCTGCCTGTGTCAGTGCCTGTGTGCATTTCTTCGTTACCCCATTCTCACCCTCACTGTTCGGGATGTCAGGAGCAGGCAAGAGAAGGAACAGGATTATTATGCTGAAAAAAGAAACCCCAAAAAAGGAAGTGGGGTTTAAAACTAATGTAATCTTAGACAACCACCTGTGATGTCTTTCATTTGAGCTAGTTAAAATGAATTAATACTATTTAACCCAGTCTGTCTATGGAGAATGCTTACTTGCCAGGACCACCCTGTGGTTCAGCAAGTTTTACTGAAAATTTCCTGACTCAGAATACATTTGCTTCTGCTTGCAATATTTTCTTGAAAATCTCTTAGGTTGTTTGATAACTTCATGAAGAAGCATTGTATAAGACATAACATAACTGAAAACAATTTTACATGATGAACCTAATTTTCAGACATCTGACATTTAAGCCAAAACTTTGAAAAGTTTTGTAACTTTTTTTACAAAAAAAAGTTACAACTGTTTTGTAACTCCCAACACTGCTGGTCCTCATGCTAACGTTCTTTCCAACACAGTTTACAAGATTTACATAAGGAAGCTATTTTTTTATCATGTGCCAGCATTAAAGAGAAAAAAAGAAATAAAGTATAGTTTTTAATCTCTTACTGGTTTTACATGGGAATGTACTTTTAGCATGAAGAAGGTTAGCTGGATTTTACATAACTCAGTGCTTGAAAGTTATCTCAGGGTAGAAATTATATGGTTAAATCAAGATATGAAATTTTGTATTGGCTTGAGCCCTAGTTAGGCAACAGAATCTCCAAAAGCCAGAAGATGAGAAAGGCCAATCCAGTGCAAGTGTGGTTTACAAAATCATCTGATATACTTTATAGATATTCTATTGGGACAGACTTCAATGATTAGATTTTTTGTCGTTTTGTCCGAATTAAATGTGGCTAAACTTGTTGATGATAGTAATATAGTCCAGTGCAGTAATACAGCCAAGTATACTTCATTATATTGTGTGTTCATCTATGAAGATAAATAAGCATATAGTTCATAACAGTAATATAATTGAATACATTCAGTTCTTTGTTCTTCTAAATGAGAAACTATCTTCAAACACAGTCAAAACAGCAGCACAAAGGAAAGAACATACCTGGTATTTCTACTTGCAGTAAAGAAAGGAGTTTCAAAATAAAAATGGGTATCCAACAAAGTGCATCAGTAAATACAATAAAGAAAAAACGTTTGGCAAGCGTCATCTCTTTTTTGATATGATTCCGAATTTCAGTAGCCATAATAGCTGTTTGGTGAACACTGTAGAACATACTTCCGTAGGAAAAGACAATGATGAGAAAAGCTGCCAAGTTTACACCTGTTGAAAAAGTTTAAATTAGTTATTTCTTAAAAGCAGAACGGCAATTCCACATCACTCATTTGCAAGTTGGATGATAAAGAGAAATCCTTGCTCTAAACTGCCAATCCCATAGAATTAAACAGTCTTCACTCGAACATGGAATCTCTACTCTGGTAATTACATTATCATCACCTGAAAATGTTTGCTGCTGGAGCCAAACAGCTCAGTTCTTCTCTTTACTTCCCTGGCAAAAATCTATTCCTTCAGGAACTCAGTGATCCTACCTTCTTTCCAACTTCTGAGCCCTTCATACGTTTTAAGATACCTAAGTATCAATCTAATATAACAAAATAGGTCTATGTGAAACATGAACATCCCAACAAAGCTGTCACATCTGTTTGAAAATCAGGTCCATTATTGTATATAAGGAAGGCTCTAATCATGTATCAGGAAGAAAGGCAACTTACCTAAAAAAATGACAACAGAATAAATCTGACTTCCTGAACTTTCTGATTGCTCTGAGTGAAGAGGGAAACAGACGCCATTGGTGCCATAGTAGTTCCTGAAAAATTCCTTATTGCTCAGTGGAATAAAAGCAACAACAAACCCAATTATCCAGATAAGAACTAAAATGGAAATTGTCCTGCATTTCCTGGGCTTCAAACACCTAAAAGGATAAACTATGCAGATGTATTTCTCCAAAGTCAGGTAAGTCAACAGTAAGACTGACACCTCTGTCGACAGAATAGCCAGCGATCCCACCAATTGACAATGAATACTGTCCATCCACAACTGAGCGTGCTTGTTGTATTCTCCACGATATTTAAGATCAAAAGCTCCAATCACAAATAAATATATTCCCATCAGACAGTCAGCACCTGTGGGCATAGTGCTTAACATCATTATTCACACATCTGAATTTCCCGTTCTCTTTGTGTATATGTCTGTTGAAAAACAGACATGCACACATTAGTACACATTTTTAAGTCAGCTAGTACACAGTTACAAAACCAATGTTAGAGTTGGAATGATACTGTGAGTTATAGTGAAAGCCACATAATTCAGCTCTGTTACTCCATTTTGTCAGCTTTTGTTTGAACTAATAGTCTATGTTTCATAGTTGTTTACATACTTATATATTGAATCTTGAATAAAGTTGGTTTTCAAGCTGGAAAAGCATACTTCAATTTTTAGAAATATGCTTTCAACCCTTTTTTGGGTTGGACTAACAGTTTAGTTTTGATTTGTCCATCTTACAATAATTCCAAACTGATGTGCACAGGCTTCAACTAAGACTTGAAAGCAGTCATCAAACACAAAAACAGTGCTCTTCCTCCTGATTAGCTTAGCAGGGAAAGGCAGAAGGCAAAGGGAAGCTCCTGTGCACGCCTAGGGTAATGCTAGAGGGATTGCTGTGACATTCGTTGAGCTCCAGTTGGAGAATTAGAATGAGTGAGCTTGTATTGTAGATCCCTCAGGATGTGCTCACCAGTCCTCACATGCACAATAATGATGTCAGGGTAAAAAAAAATTATTAAATTCCAACATTTGCTTCACATTTTCAAGTCTAGTGCAGCAAGAGAAACAATGAGCCTTGACTGTTTATATTGAAATATCATGACACCTCTTCTTTCCCCTATTGTATTTCATATGGACATACCAAGAAAAGGCCCAGTAACAAATATTTCTGTAATGCTAACACTATAAATTGGAGTTGTCAACACAGAGCTGAAGGTGTCTCATGTATACACACACACACGCTTATATATAATCTCAGTAACTAGCAGTTTTGCGTGGTGCTCAGATTTTTCCAATGGTTAAGCAACAACAATTTGAGAATCACTGACATGCGGCATATAGAAATGCTGCAATTTCATACCCCGCTGACAATTACATTTAAAAATGCAACTAATACCACTTGTGAAATATTTAAGTTTAGATGGATTTGTACTGAGATGGGGTATTGGAAATGGTAACAGAATCTCATATAATTGTTTACATTGTTTATTCTGGAGAAGAGGAGGCTCAGGGGAGACCTCACTGCACTCTACAACTTCCTGAAGGGAGGCTGTGGTGAAGAGGTTTGGCCTCTTCTCCCAGACAACAAACAGGACCCGAAGAAATGGCCACAAATTGTACCAGAGGAGGTTTAGGTTAGACTTAAGGAAGAACATTTTTTGTCAGAGAGTGGTCAGGCACTGGAATGGCTGCCCAGGGAGGTGGTGGAGTTGCCGTCCCTGGCAGTGTTCAAGAGGCATCTGGGTGAGGAGCTGCGAGATGTGGTTTAGTGCTTGTGGTAGTAATGGTGATGGGAGGACGGCTGGACTAGATGGTCTTATAGGTCATTTCCAACCTTGTTATTCCATGATTCTATGATTCATTAAAAGGAAATTCTTTACCCAAGGGGTTGTGAGTCCCTGGCACAGCTGCCCAGATCGCTGTGGGTGCCCCATTCCTGGGAGAACTCAAGATCAGGCCAGACAGGTCCCTGGGCAGCTGAGCTGGTGGAGGGTAACTAGCCTACAGTAGGGGTTGAGGCTGGGTGGGCTTTGGGGTCCCTTACAACCCAAGTCACTCCGTGATGCTGTGAATAGTGTTTACACATGCAATTTGCTATTTACTCAAACATACATACCAGAATTTTGGCATTTGGACCTTTGAAAAAAAATTTGTTTTTTTCTTCTTGCTGAAGAAATTGAGAACTTGACACAATGTCTGCAGAACTAGAATCCTGAAACCTTTGCAATTTATCAACTGTTTGTTGTTACAGAACAAAGGTAGCATCCGGCAAGACTCCCTGGTGTGTAAGATACGGCATTTTGTATTGCCGTTCACAAGAGCATGAAGGTTCAGTAAATCTAATGCTGGAAACGTGTCGCCATATTGTAATAACAAATACTGTACGCACTATGAGCAGATTAAAACAATATTCTTCTACTTTGATGCATGGAATACTCACAGCAGAGAGACATTATTGAGATGCCGTGGAGCTTATTTTCCGATCTGATGTAAGGCCTCATACAGATAACAAAAATATTTCCAAAGCAAGTGATGGCAGATACAACCCAGACAAACACTCTCTGTATAATGCTAGCTAAAAGATTCTCCAGGGATGAAATCCCATCAGTATTAGGCTTACAGCTGCGCACATGAGGGGCATATCCACAGTACTGGAACTTCTTGAAATATCTAGTCGTGAAAAAGAAAGACAGAAAATAGATGTCTCTATCTTTGTAGCCAGAATATAAAACCTCTTTGGTAAACATTCAGAAAACATATCTCAAAAGAAGAAAAATGAATTTTAAATTATCTGATTTGATAACTGTTTGTGTGCCAGTTTTCTGACAGTTTTATTTTTTCTTATTCAGTAATCTGCAAATTGTGAAATTACAACCAAAGAAAACAAGCTGGAATGATGATCTACTTACATGTGGGAAAGGTTTCTAAGTGGTATGAACATTCTTCTCTGGATGTTTGCAATTTCAATGCCCTCCAAGCTGCTGTAAACAACATATTCTCAATAAAATGCAATAGAAACTCGGTAGCAGATAGACAAATTTGGTGAGCATTTATATTGTATTCATATGATGAAACTGTGAATTCATATTATGAAATTAGAGATGAACTTAATTGTGTCTACTCCATCATTCCTTTGGAACTTGAATAGAAACCCCAAATAAAAGCTAAAGTGGAACAAAATGACTCACACTTAATTTTACTAAACTTGCTATTTTTCCAGTATCTCAAAGAAGGCAGTTTTGGTGCTCAGCAGTGCAATCAATGATTGCTCTTTCAAAGTCTTGCTCTACCAACGTTCTTTCACCATCCCTGGAAAAATCATAACTTGTTCCAGTAGTGATAGTTGAAATTTCTGCCTTCTATCCCAAATACTGCTTTACTAGGCAAACACATCACTGCAGGAATGCAGTATTTTATTGTGTCAAGAGCAGCAGGAAGCTGGTACACAGAATTCTGCATATTAGGGAAAATGCTGGACTTCTAATGACAAATACATAGGATTTCTCTTTTGATTTTTTTTTAATTTGTGGAAGATGGCATTATAATTTCTCTACAGTAGTAGATCAATAAAGTGTAACTGTGCAGGTTGCTCTTTCAGAATGTCAGTTTCTGTATTCTAGTCTAAAATAATTAGATGTGTGACCTGGGAAAACCTTTGGTTTTCGTTGTGTGGAACCTTGTTTGAATCCACTTTTAAATGCCCTGAGTGCAAACTACTTGTGAGTTCTGGGTATATTTAGGCAAAAGAGGATAAAAGTATCAATCTTAATGGTTTTTAGTTTTGGGAAGTTCTGTTATGATACAAGAATAAATGCCCAAATATAGAAACCTGTAAACTTTAGCTAAGCCCTAAATTAATCCTGGGATTGGTTTCCCAAGCTATACCTACTATTTTAAGCTGGGAAAGAGTCAATGGATATTCTACAGACTGGGGGCTGAAACACGCTGTTTCATGTAGATCTGTCTCAAGGTTCATCAGCTTTTCTAACTTGAAACATGTAAGGTCCTGATCACTCAGTTGCACGAGTTCTTTGAGTATTAAATAATGAATGAAGGATATGCTGCAACTTGAATGCTATAGATGTAACTTGCATTTCTTTTCTGTGCTCAGATACTTGTTTTTCCTGTGATTTGTACAGACGTACTCACTACATCACACATTTTCTACAAGCTGGCAGAATTCGCGTTAGAGCTGCTATGTTAGCCAGCATACAAAATTTTCCTCTCAATCTTCAAAAGATTTGTAAAATCCCACCCCCTCTGGCAAGACAGCTGAACCACGATTGCTTTGTGGTTTTTATTTTATTTTATTTTTTATTTTTAATGGTGTTAGTAGTAGATTCTGTAAGAGGTGGAACAATCAAACCTCTATGTACACCAGTTTCCTTTTGAATTCCTGCCTTTACCGATTCTAATGCTGTCTACCCATGGCATTCAATAGCCCCTGCTGAGCTTCAGATAACTCTTAACCCCATGAACAAGTTGTGCAAGATCAAAGCTGGGTTCCATTAATCTTGCTCTTTAACAATTGAAAAGACAATATGCTTTGTGAAGTGGAACTCGTGATTTCTTTTCGTTGAGAAATATCCATTAAGACCCTTGTATTTAAATTAAGATATATGTTAATATTGCTTGTACTTACTTTCCAGGCTGAATAGCTACAATCTGGTTCAAAGGAAATTTCTTTTAAAACATGTTTTGCAATATGAACTTCTGAAGATGTGCTTTGTCACAAAGAAAACGTAGCTAAGTGTTTGAATAGAAAAACTTGATACTTACAGGGATTTGAGTTTGGTTAGAAAATCAAACTGGTCTATTTGTATTTTCTTGATTGGATTATAAGAAAGGTTCCTGTAAATACAACAGAGACTTAAAATAACATTATACATCTTCTTTACAGCCTCTTCAAAGATAAAGTAAAAGTACTTTTCAGCCCTCTAGGAAGGACCTGCTCTATTGGCAGTTGTGAATATAAATAACATTATTTGTGTAGGCTATTCAGCTTGCTAAACACTTTTCCAATGGAAAGAGTAGCCAAATGTTTCATAGCAATGCTACTGCTGCATACACTCATATGCACATCTGCATCCCCCAACCTGATGCTTGAAGGTTTTGACTATGTAAAAGAATGTAGTTGAACTGCACACATTTAGAAACAAAGTTTAGTTTGGTCGTTGATAAAATCCATCTTTTCTAATCATTTCTGTGAATATAGATACAGTTCTCATTTCTTCTCCCTATAATTCTTCCTTATGTTTTTGTTTAGATAAGGTAAATTTAACATGAAAACTCAGCGTCTGCAGCTGGTTACACTTGGTGATCCCAGCCTGTTGTGACTGACCCCAAGAGGAAAAGCAGAAAAATAAGGTATTGCACATGCTGAGTCCTGGCTAGAAACAGAGATCTTCTCCGTTGTTTCTGTCAAGGGTAGGAACGGGGACTTGGCACAGGTGGGTTAACCTCCAGTAGAACAATTGCTCATGGCAATGAACAACAACAACAACAAAATTAAAAAAAAATAAAAATCAATGCTTTCTTAAAAGGTACATTGGGTTTACACAGCTATTGAGTGCACTGGGGAGTCTTGCTGCCTCCCCCTACTGTCTTCCTAGTTTGAAATCAATGCAGGATTAAATGTGCTGGCCTGAGCTCTGTGGAGAGATCTTCAGTTTTGTGACATAATATTGCAGATTATGTAAGAAAGACTGGGACTTTTCAGCACTTGAGAATTTTTCCATGCACGTTATGGAAAAGAAAGAATGCCTTGTTTTGTTTGTTTCATAATATTTTACACTTTTTTGGATCTCTTTTACAAGAGGAAAGCACTTGCTAACAAGGCATCTCTATGAAGCTGTTAGCCTTTTAATTTTTAGAGCCGAATCATAGTATCATGTTAAAAACTCCCATCAAAACAATGAAGTTCTCCTGACGTAGCTAGCATAGGTCATTTTGCACATACTAACAAGATCTAGAAAAAAAATAGAATTTGAATTTGCTCTCTTTTTAGATATGAAAATGTACGTATTTTACAAAATTATTCTGGGCAAAATGGTAAACATAAAATTAAAGGTAAACGACGTGAAATTGCTTTTGAGTCAAGTGTTTTTTAGGCAAAGATTAAATAATTCATACAAACGGAGATGCTCTTTTTTTTTCCCTGGTGTTCATGAATGAAAGCATATCGTATGAGTAATGTACACTCAAATGATAATAATAATCATGATAATAATAATAATAACAATGATAATGAATCCTTACAGTTGTGAAAGCTCCTTTAGCTCCTTAAACACATATGCAGGAAGTGATTCAATCTCATTGCTAGCCAAGTCCCTGCAGAAACAGCCACAGGTGAGATGTAGTAAGTTCTCAGTAGGTTCAACAATTCTGCTGAAGATTCAAGACACATAGTTTCGTTCTATTTGATAAATAGGATATTACATATTAGATAGATTATACAACACTTGGACTATAAAAGCCTATATGCTGTTAAAATAACATGGAAATCTAGATACACCAGATTTCTCTTGGTCTAGTTATTTCGGAGACATCATTAGATACATAGTTTATTGTTATTTTATTTGCATCAAAAAGAAAGTAAAATAATTTATGGTAATTGATATATGGAAAATAAACTATAAAAGTTTGTGACTCGTTCTACAAGAAAGAGAAGAAATGGACTCACAGTTCGTCTAGCATTTGGAGAGAAGAAAAGCTGTTTTCGTTCAAAGATCTGATTTTATTTTGCCTCATCACCCTGGAAGGAGAAAACAAACATATTTCTGCTGCTCAAGGTCTACTTGGCTTTGAAGAAAACTTTCCAAGACTTTTAAGATTGTTTCATGTCTGGGTCTTCAGAAATCAGCCTCACTAGTTCAGTTTACAAGCTCCTCAGATACACAATTGCACAAATAATGTTTGTTGCACGTATGTGAATATATCGTGTGCTCTTTCAGCTGTATTGGTACCTACCAACAACTAAAATACAAAAGTATTGCAGAATAACAGAGAGGCACAATTAACTACTGATTGCTTTGAGATTTCAAGATTGTTCCAGGAGTAAAACCGTCGGGAGAAGTTTGAATGTTCAGGCTGTTATTTCTGGCAAGCTCATTTAGCAAGGCTGCCATTCTAGTGCTCTTCATTCACCCCAAACTTTCCCTTATCCATAGGAGATCAATATAAATCTGCTGAGAGCAGGAGAAAGATAAACTGGGCTAGAAGGCTTGGGACCTAACAGCCTTCTGGACATAGGCTCATGGCTGTTCAACTCCTCCTTCACCCATATATCATCTGCTACTGCACTTGATCCTTGATTGAACAATCTGGATTTAATGAACAAAGAGAAAACCAAGAAAAGGAGTACCATGGAAGAATTAAAAATTGGAAGTGAACAGGCAGGCTACTGATCTATCAAATGACTGATAGGATTGCTGAAGCCATTGCGACATTACAGAAGAAACTTTGAAGAGAATTCTACAGTTCTAAAATTGTTGGCCAACCAACCAGGCTGTGGAATTTTTTGAAATGAAGAAATGAGCCATGTGGTTTGTGTTTTTGCTGCTTTTTGTTCTGTATTTTTTTTTCCTCCTTTTCCAAGTAAAATGTCAGACTGAAAACCTCTAAATCTTAATATTGGTCATAATCACTTCACTGAAATTTAGCTGGGCACTTCAAGGCTGAATTTTGACACAAATTTAAACAGTGGTTATTCTGTATGGTGCTCACTTATAATTAAGTTTCCTTACATGTAAATAACCTGGATATTAAGGAAAATTTCAGCTCATTCTCTCCAGCTAGTATATCTTACTATAGTTCTATAGTTATATAGTGCTTACTATCTTACTTACAATACAGTTAAATTGCTGCAGGAGATGAAAGTGACATTTCTTAAGTGATGAATATGGTTGCCTTCCAAGTCTCTAGGATATAAAAACAAAACATGCAAATAAATTTATTGCAAACAGGCTGTTATTTTAATGTAATTAAAGAAAGCTACTACCAGAACAATAAGACTGCAAGAAAGAGAAACCAGACATCTATTTTCTCTGCACACCTGACTAATGACTCCCGGCCATCAACCCTGCTGTGAACCAGCAGGCATTCTGTAAGATCATTGCTCTGCCCATTATGAAAAAAAGTGCTGCAGAAGTGTGATACAAAGAAAAGAAAATAGTTTTTCTAGTGGAAAATAAGGTATACTTACAGCCAGTTCAGTCGTGGCATATATTGGCACAGAGGTTTGTCAGGCAAATGAGCAAGAGAATTATTCATCATCTCACTGGGAACAACAACAAACAAACAGTACAGGTGGCTATATTTGCAAAAAATGACATTGTGGAAAAAAAAATCTCTTGTGCTTTTGAAAAAAAAAGGCAGAAAGAACTCGAAGCTTCATTCATTTCTCACAGCTTTAGGGATATTATTATTTTCTTAAAATTCTATGCAACTCTGTGAAACACTGCTTTTTTCCTTATCATGTCGGTTACTGGGGAAAGGAAAAGTATTTCATAGCTTTTAAAATTAAACAAAGTAAGTCATCACGAGTACTTTGACTGTGCTGTCATAACATGTAATTTCTCTTAGTGACATGGGAAGGGGGAGATGAAGGGAGGCTTCTCTCTGGCTGCAGCGTCAGGTTATGGGCAGGGTCTTGGAAAGGGAAGGAAGAGCAGGAGCCATGGGGCAGTGCTGGCTCCCCGTAACCTCCCAGTGGGCAACCATGCTGCAGCTGGCATGTTTTTGTCCTCTCAGGGCCTTAAGTTTGTGCTTCTCTTTCCCCACCTATCTTCCTACACTTTTCCAGATAACGTATGTCCACTGATGCCCAAATCTACTCTGGCATGCAAAAAAAAGCAGCAAGTTCACTGCCATCCTTAGGCAGTTCCTGCTTGTATTCATGCCAAGGAAAATTTTCTGGACTTTCTTGGGAGTGAGTTTAGTGCTTGCCCAGGGTTTTTGTTGTAGATTCACTTTACATAGTGTAGGGTCTCACACATCCTCTCTGACCTCTGTTGTGGCTTCAGGAAAGGCAACTCCATTCCTGTTGCTTGTGATAGTTCATAACTACAGTTGGGCAGTTTGTCTATGTCTGAAAAGATGGGCTCCACAGGCGTGGAGATGCTTCTGAAATAGAAGCTTTTCTACAACAGCAGACAATATAGTGTGATGAGCAATCACAGCCATTATAAACAGATGTATGTATTTATTATATATGAGCTTTCTGTTCTTCTACTTGAGCTTTAAGTTCTTCTAAGTAATGCTTTTGGTTCTTACTTCATACTTACAGGAGAATAAGTGATTTGAGTCCATAAAATGTCAATGGAGAGATCCGATTTATCCTATTATTTTCAATTATCCTGTAAATTATAGCAAAACACATGTCAGACAGAGCTGTCTACAGTCTTAAATTAAACAGATGATAAAAGAGCCTAATTTGAAGTCATATTCTTCAAATACACATTCAAACTACTTAAATGGCACTGGCACACTACTGCATAGCAGGTCAGGGTATTCATATTCACTTCCTTTCAGAATATTGTAATATGTTTCAGAAATATTTTTAACTTAGAAGAATTAATTGCTTTCCATTTTTTCCCCACAAAGTGCAGCGTGAGTTCCTTAAATATTATCTGGTACAAAAGTACTGCTATGCACAAAAGTTTAAATAGTCCAAATATTTCCTTTAACTTGCTTTAATTACTCCTTGAGAAGACAAACATATCAATGAGAAAGTTACATACAGCCATTCAAGTTTATGGAGATCTTCAAAGACACGAGGCTTCAAGTTGGTTATCTTGTTGTTACTCAGGTATCTGAATCAAGATCAATAAAAGACAAACGAATGAAATGCATCAGATGCATGAAAATGTGTTTTAAGATTTTTCCTTGATAATTGATGCAACTTCTTATTATTACTATTTTTGACTGTGGGAAATTTCTTTTTTTTTTCTTTTTGAAAAACAGCCCACTTATAAGCAAACACACACTGGTATGTGATTCCAGCCTCTGTCTCCCCAGGAAAACCAGCTTTCTTTGGCATCAGGAGATGTTTAGGCACATGTCTTTCATTGAAATGCCAGAGCAACTCAGATAGATAGATAGCAAGAGAGGAACTCACCACAGTAAGGACATTCTGAACAATTATGTGAAATATTTTGTCTTATAGATAAGAAAACACTGCACGCTGAGCCCTTTCACCATGCCACTTTTGAGCCCCGTTCCAGTTTCATTATGTGGTGTGGTTAGTTCCATGAATTTTCTGGGGTCACATTCAGTCTTTGCTAAGGAGATGCCCAAACCGTGGAAAAAGAAATGTGGGGAAACAAAGGTGGCATTATAAAACATTTGGGAGACTAATAAAGGCAGCTGTAATAACAGACTATCAAACACACTTGTGAAGGAAATGTAAGATGTACAATATTAAAAAAAAATAATAATAAAATCCCATCACAAACACTGCAGAGACAAAAGACTGAGCTGAATGATGGAATTCATGCATCTTCTCTTTCACTCAGCTCTTTCTGTAGAAGTCTGAACTCCCTTACAAAAAGATACTGCACAATTATGGGAAAACAAAAGTGTTCTTTTCATTACTGATACTGGCTGCTCACGTTCACTGCCATGAACCAGAATAGCATGTTAAAGAGTTCTAATTCAGTGGAAGATCTTGCTTGTGTTGTACTCCTTTTTCCATTCTTTCTGACTATCATATTGTCTCCTTTTTCCATACTGCATCTTTGGGCAATAGGAGTGATTTATGGAGCCCGCTCATATTTTCAGGGTATTGTCCTGTCAGATAAACGTATATAGAGCACAAATAGCTCTCAATCTTTGTTTTCTCATTCATACCACGGAGAGAAAGATTTGGACCATTACATAATTTCCTAATGATGAAACAAATAAGAGAGAGATGTCTGCAGCAATTCTCAGAGCTGTTCCAATTTCTCTTAAATATTCCTAAAGCAATACTTACAATTTTGTCAAGTTGTATAAACCTTTGAAAGCATGTTTGGAGACAGCTCTGATTTTATTATGCTGAAGATACCTAGGAAGATAGAACAAAACCAATAAAAATTGACTCTCTGTAGCATATAAAGTCAAAGGAAGTGTAAGTCAAAGGCTGTCAAACTTTCTAACATCCTAAATTTGACAATTATCATTTCAGAACTAGAGTTGCAGAGACTGCAAAGGTGTTTTAAAAGAAATAACAAATCGTGGCAGAAATATAAAATGTGTTTAACGGGACATTTGGTTTGCCTACAACGAACAAGGAAATGGTTATGCTCAAATCTCCTGATAGATCAGCCCTGAGATTCCTGCTACAGTGACGAAAACACCAGTTTTTACAGAATGGGTCCGTGACATCCACTGCTCAAGAGCTTTCTAAACACAGACACTCAGAGATGTGTGAAGTTAATGTTAGCAACAAACACCTGCTTCAGGGAGGTATATGATGAAAAGACATCTTTAAAGTCCTTAAGGCAATGGTACTTAATTAACATCGTGGACACAAGATGGTGCTGCAGTACAGAACAGTTGCCATAAAAGCTGATGTCCAGTCTATTTCCTAGGAACGTTTGGTTTTAGAATTTCGCATGTAATCCTTAATGGAACTAATTCTGTATCAATCAAAGCCATTAAAAGCTACGACTTTTGAACAACATATGCATTGCACATCATAAACACACACCCAATTATACTGCTATGATAATTTGACTAGTTGAGCCTATAGCAGGGGATTGGAACTAGATGATCTTAAAAGTCCCTTCCAACCCAAATCATTCTATGATTCTACAAACATCAGCAGAGTGGTAGCAGACACATTCCGAGGTAAAAACTAAAGCCACGTGAGTAAGCTTCCCATTCCAGTGGAAAGGCTAACTCTTCAAACTTTGATTTTGCTGAGTAAATGATTCATGCTTCCACTTCCTGTGGCATATTGCTATTCACTATAAATCTAACTTCATTCAGACATGATGAAGTTTTAACATTTTGCTGGTACAAACCAATAAATATAAGAAAAGTTAAATACACACAAATTATAGCTTTGGGAAAGTAAAAAAAAAAAAAGAGATGCCAATCGAATTATTTGAACCAAACAGGTTACATGATTAGTGAAGTGTAAGATAAAACTGAATTTTGAGCGTAAACTGAGGCCCGTCGCATTAAGGCTTGTACAGTGCGTCAGAGAGAGTGAGAGATCTTAAGATCTTAATAGATACTTTAAGTTTAAATGCTCCCTTACAGGTTTTTAAGGTCTTGGTATTTTCTGAAAACGTCAGCATAAAGTTTTCTCAGCAGATTCTTCTGAAGAGACCTGTAGGAATGAATGCACACAGTAAATCTGCCCTGTAGGTATATCGAGGATGAATTTATCCTATTTCACACATTCATAACGATTTCACAGGTTCTGATGCATTTTCACAGTAAATCAAATGATTTGGCAGAAATTTCTAAAATAATTGGCTTTTCCCAGTAGAGTCATGCTATATGTTTTGGACTGCCTCTGCACAGCTTATTAACTAAAAGACGTAGCTGTGCTCTTTACTGTCATACTCTCTTTTTAAAGTTAAACAGAATCAAATCCATTTGCATCAAGCAATTCAAGTGAAATGTTAGAAGTGGGTTTGAGTTCATGGAGACTGTGAGAAGGCATGAAAGGAGAAATTATTTTACTCATTATAATTTTGTAAGCAGCTGTTACTCCCATTTTCCACTTTTCATACAGACAGTATCCTTTCAATCCTCCCTATCCATATGATTAAAAAAAATGAGATTAAATCAGCATGAACTAATTTGAACAGTGCAAGACCAAGAATATAATCTGTTAGACCTGTGAAAGGGTCTCTATCACTGTACAGTTGATGCAAGATGTGTCACAGGGCACTCCAAAGAGCTGGCAGATTCCCAGTCAGAGTGGAAAGTAGTTTTCACTCTGAGAAAAAAACACGCATTCTTCATCTTTGAGACAAGAGTCTTCCTTTGGAAACTTGTTGTTCATGTCAAATAGCTGACATGGGAAAAATAAAAGGTCTGTTCATTGGGAATTGGAAGAGTGAAAGGAAGACAAACACCAGGTGAAGACCATGGAGACACCAATGCTTAGCCTTGCCTTGGGCCTAAAAAAGTGGTGTTGCCGTTATTTGCATATGGGATAGGATTCTGCAGCTCTCTTGTCTGCCATTTTGCTGTCCTAGGGGTTGGTGATGCAGGCAATATATATATACACACACACACACTTTTTGCTTTTGTCTCCTGGCAGCCAGCAATTGCAATGGGTTGGACTCATTGAGACTTGAAGTCCTCACCAGCTTCCAACAGTGCTGCAATGATTTTTCACTCTGTAAGAGCATCTTTCATACTGCTGATTAATAAAAACAACACAAGGCTCTCAGTACTTATACCCAATTAAGCAGTAAGCCCAATACTTTATCATCTAAGAATACTCTCCAATGTTCTTAAGGAAGAAGACAAAGTACTAGTTAAATCCAAGAACTGAAAACATTTGAGTATAAAATAAAACACAGATTTATTTCAAACTCCAAATGCATATACAGCTTATTTCCCTATTTGTGTTTCTCTACGTTCCCGTCTGCATTGGGCACTAACTTAGGTGTTCTGACTAGAACAAAAACCATTTAAGACATGGTTGAAGCCTAGTCAGCTTCCCTGACTCACTGCTTTTTTCTAAAGTCATAGCTGCACTTTTATTTTTGAAGCCTTTTCTGTCTCTGAGCCAGCAGCCAGTTTAAATACATATTAAGTACATACGACATTCTGCATTAATCTGAATTTGAAATACTGAACATGAAACCACCAAGAATCTCATCCAAATGCAAACAGAAACACAACAGAGATCTGTAACTTTGATTTTTCAGGAAAGATCCTTGGGACATTTGATACAGCTCTTCACCATAGAGAAAGTGGCCTCTCAAAGAAGTGCTGGCAAACAAAGAGCAATACCAGCCACTCTCTGATCTCTTCAAGAAGTGTGTATTACAGCTATGTATCTGTACAATGACCCACCTCAGATTAAATCCTGCTAAATAACAGTCTGTTCAGAGTCACTGAATGAGAGCTATTTGCTCAAGTAGGTAGTTTTACTAGAATCCAGGTTATTGGCAAGAATATAGAGAGGGAATATTGCCAGAATCGTAGAACAATGAAACAATGAAAAAGTCCTAAATGAAAAAAATATTTTTAAAATTTCTTTAGATTTTCTGATTTTTTTATTTTTTTTTTATTTTTTTTACTTTTTGCTAGCACAAGTCACTGTTACAAATACGGAATGACCACTTTTCACAGAGTTTTTCAGTTCCTTTTCTCCTGTGGTATGCAGTGAAAATCTGTACTTCAAACCTTAGTGGACTTGTTAACAGAGTGTCTCTACTCTTTCAAAAACACCAGCTGAGCCAACTGGTTGCAATTACACAGCTGGTGTTCTGAAGTGGCTGTAGAACTGGTTGTCAAGCCTGAACATAGCACAAGACCTCTATCATGCTCTACTCACATCATGGTGATGTTTGAAGGGACCAAAGGGACAGCACGCAGTTTGGCAGCATCACATGAGACCTCCAGCCCTTGGCACGTACATTCTGCTGGTATGGCACCGGCCACTGCAGGAAGGCATGAGAGTGGTCGTGGTGGAAGATTGGGTTTGCGTTGCCGTGGGATGTGGAGGAAAGAAATACAGTGTAAAAGAACAGTGAAGCTCAAAGATGGATCTACCAGCCAGTGTCAAATGGAAATTAAATTAAGGAGTACTCTTTTTTTACATCAGGTATATAGATCTAGGAATACCCTAATAATAAACATAAAGGGACGTTAAAAAAATATTTCAACTCCCAGCCACAGAGAAAGAGCTTTTATAACAGAGCTGTAGGCTTGATACAAGAAGATAGCACACTATATTTTTTCAATTTTTTGGGACTTTTTAGATTATTTGATTCTTTTACATCTACCAGAATGAGCAAAGTTCCATCTCTGTGATTAATCTTAGCGCTCATACTTACAACTTCTGTATGAATGGACAAAAGACCGTAGGTGTAACAGAAAGTGGAGTTCAATAAATATTTGGTGAGTGAAAAAGTGAATTTGAAGGAACATTGCCTTCATTTTGCTCTGAAAAATGTGCATTTCATGATCTTTTCAGCTGTATTCATGTATTCAATTAAACATTTATATTGCCCTCCTAACTGGCAAACATTTAGCACTCCTCTAATAGAAAATGAGTCACTGCTATTGCAACTAAAATTAGCTTAAATACATTTGTTAGTCCGGGACACTAATTCTATTTTACTACAAATGAAACTGCACTACACTTCTATTTCTGATAAGCGCATTTGCTAAGTATTTATTTCCAGGAGTTGTCAGTAACAACAACTTACAGCACTCTGGTGTCTTGGTCTGAAATGCGTACAGGGATTTCATTTTGTTGTATTTGTTCGTCGCGTAATGTTTGTCAAACTGTAGAGACCATCCATTGTTGTCTTCTAACAACAACAACAAAGAACAGCACACACGTTAGAATAATACCTTCACTAAATTCAGTAACATCTATTTTTTGCTTTTTTAAAAAAAAATATTTTTGTTAATGTCAATAATGTGATTATTCTAGAAGATTTCATAGAACAGTAAATCAGCTTGTTTGAATATATCTGTCCAATTACTTCTATGTACTGAGTTTGTAGGTTGCACAGAAGGAATATCTTCTGATGCCTTAAGCAACTCAACACATTCTGTGACAGGAGAAGAGGA